>JAECUM010023130.1:0-37461 GCA_016617855.1 Megalonaias nervosa | reverse complement strand
ATATATATATATATATAATTCCCACGAATTACATTTTTAGTCCATGTGGCCTACATTGTTGAAAGTATGTTGGACATCCCTGACCTAGACCATTAGGTCTAACTTGTTAAATGGTATGGCTTTCTTATATTTACGAAGGTGAAATGTTCTCAGATTGATTTTCTATAGTGCTAAAATACTAGTATATAATATTACTCTTCTTCATGTTTATATAAATCTTGGAGACTTCTGTGTTTATCAAAGCTAAATGTTGCTCATTTATTGCGGTCACTATATTTATAATTAGATTGCATTTCCAGAAGAAGACAACTAGATGAATCGTAAAATAAAGGATTAAAGTCCAGACAATATAGAATCCAATAGCATGCCGATCCATACAGTTTTTAATTGACATCTGATCACTTTGCCCTTATATATACAGCAACTGCTCATTTATTGCAAATTGAAAACTTAATTTGTTCACTACCTCATTATGATTCCATTCATATATGCCAATTACTTGCGGAATACATTCAGACTATATTAGTTGGATGTTATTTGGAAATTTCTACTTACGTAAAGATGTAACCAAAGTTCATATATAGATGTATTAATCATTAATTTGAATTGTTTATCAAATGTTCGCGAAATTTTACTGCTTATACAATGAAGTTTTGATAGTCTTCCTTATTGTATTTTACAATAACTAAAATAGGTAAATAACTATTTTGGTCATGTAATCTATTAATGTATGAATGAATACTTTACAAAAATTAATCAATCAGTTTATGTATGTATGGTAATGACAATAGTTGTTTGGTAATGCAGGCCACAGGCTAAATGTGCATAGTGACACAAACTGCCCTTTTAACCAACCACGCCCCCCAAACCAGTAGAAACTTTGTGGTGTGCTTTAAATAGTTTTGGGTACATGTCGGTATGCTTGCATTTTAATTTGTATCAGAAGTGCACAACCTGGTTGTTGTTATGGTGCTTGCTGCTTTTAGTGCCTGGGGGTGGGAGGGACTGGGTTTTTCCTTTTAAATGACATATTTTTTCTTTTCTGAATCATTTGTCAACTGACAATATGGATATACGATTTTATTCATACAAACACATTTTTTTGTTTCAATAACAGACTGGCAGTTATATATTTACCCACAAAACAGCAGGATTATTTGTTCAAAGCTGTTTGAAAGCCATTGATATATATATATATATATATATATATATATATATATATATATATATTAAAAAAATCAAAGCACCCTGCCCCCAAACACACAAATTGGTCCCTAATTTATGTGAACTTCTTCATTGATTATAATTAATATTATTTTTGTGGTGTTGATTCATGGATGAATTTTAACACCCAATATGTAAATGCAGACATTAGATAAAGTAAACATAATAGGGAAGAATCGTGTCTAAACAATATAAAATTTTGTCATTTTATGTATGGGATATTCTGTTAATCTGTTTATGAAAACAATTTTCTCTTTAATTTTAACAAAACCTTTATCTGCCATAATTTGGTCCCCTGGTTCTAACAAATCTATAAGCTGGTGCCTAGCTTGGCCTTGGTTTGGATTCGTTGACCCAGGGTCACATGAATACATCAATACATTCTGAGAATGGTCTATACTACAGTTAAACAGCCATATTGCAATGATGCTGAACGCCATGTTACAAATAAATTAAACACAATGAGGTGAAAAAAGAAATAAAGAAAAGACTATGTATGTATGTATGTATGTGTGTGTGTGTGTGTGTGTGTGCATGATATCCCTAAAAGCAAACGCTTTTCTAGGTTTCACGAGTTAATGAAAAATAGAATTTGCCTTCTAAATCATTTGTTTCATGAAAAATCACGTTTTTTCTTCATTTAAGTAGTTAGTTCAGCTAACTTAGGAAATAAACAAATATAACGTTTCTATTGTAAGAGCATGAAACACTTTCCTTAATTCACAAAAATAGGCTTCATTTGGTTTCCATTAAAGGAAACTACTGTATATTCTCTGGTAGGACAACAGTACTCGACTTAAATGATTAGACTATGCATTGAATAATTAGCACATACCACCTCTCACTCATGATTAAAAAAACAAAATAAGTATAATGGAGGTGTGCTAGCTTTCATAATGCCATTGCTATTACTAAATGAGTATTACTTTTACTCATTTTACAGTCATGATGATTACTTTGACACGTCTTACTGTAATGATTATTACACTGACACGTCTTACTGTCATAATTATACATTGACACATCTGAGAGTCATGATTATTACACTAACACATCTGACTGTTCTGATTATCACATTGACACGTCTTACTGTCATGATTATTACATTGACACGTCTCACTGTCATGATTTTTACATTGACACATCTGACTTATGATTATTACATTGACACGTTTTACTGTCATAAATATTACACTGACACGTCTTACTGTCATGATTATTATCTTAACGCGTCTTACTGTCATGATTATTATCTTAACACGTCTTACCGTCAGTGTCATTTAACATGGCTTAGTGTCATGTTTATTATCTTAACACGTCTGACTGTCATGATCATTACTTTGACACGTTTGACTGTCATGATTTTAAAATGACACGTCTTGCTGTAATGAGTATTACATTGACACGTCTTACTGTCATAATTATACATTGACACGTCTTACTGTCACGATTATTACTTTGACACGTCCTGCTGTCATGATTATTATCTTTACACGTATTGCTTTCGTGATTATTACTTTGACACGTCTTACTGTCTTTATATCAGTCTGTTCGAACAGATATATTGGAAGACAGAATGAAATTATTTGTATTCATCCATGTCCGATTTCATATATATCACATACATTAAAAATAACATGACTTTTAAAGTGTTGTTATAAAGCAGTTCGATATAATAATACTGTTGGTATATCAAATTGCAATCAGCCCATGGTGCATTAATACGCATTTTTGCATATATAGGTATGACTACATCCGGAGGCTATTGCTTATATACTCTGGATCAGTGATTCATCTTAAATTTCCACTTATAAATCAATATTGACATAAGAAAATAAGAGAAAAATTATTAATAATCCTCATTTTCTAAGTGAATTGAACATGTTACACACTTTCATTAAAATTCCCACTGACCATCTGTCTGCCTGTTTGTCTCTCGCTCACTTGCAAAAGAGACGAAAAGCTAGGTGGAAATCTGCGAGATGTGAGATAAAGAATTTGACCTGAACGAAACAACTGACCTTGAACTTAAACCAAGTAACCAACAAAAACGTGGGTTGTCCTAACGGTATATGTGCACGTTCCGCTGGAGTTATC
Organism: Megalonaias nervosa; assembly: GCA_016617855.1. Taxonomy (NCBI): domain Eukaryota; kingdom Metazoa; phylum Mollusca; class Bivalvia; order Unionida; family Unionidae; genus Megalonaias; species Megalonaias nervosa. The sequence continues at coordinate 34,140 of JAECUM010023130.1, read as the reverse complement.
GACATTATTCACTATACCAATGATACAAAGCTGCAATTGCCTGTCAAGATTGTGCGGTAAATCTCTCTCTCTCTCTCTCTCTCTCTCTCTCTCTCTCTCTCTCTCTCTCTCTCTCTCTCTCTCCTACGTTTGCATGTCAGCATATCAGTTTCACCACAATATATATTGCTCTCTCTGGACTACCAGGAGAAAAATCCGAAAATACACGAGCTCAACCGTTTTTCACCTGTGTCGTGCTCGATGTTTCTGGATCTATTAATCATGATAAAAGTTATAGACAAACCGATCAACGGAAAATGGAAAGAGAGAGATGGAGGATAACAACAAAATTGTAGTCGGTAGGAATGATAATTAAAGCATAATATTATGTATATCTTATACTGTGTCGTTAATGTGTGGCCCGTGATTGTAGATTGCAATGAGCTATAAATAGGTTGTAGACAAATCTTAAACTCGGTCTTAATAATAAACCTGTTTACAAGTTTGAGGCAATTTCTCACTGGATGATTAAGTCTGGTAGGTTGTGTTGCGACTTGGGGATTCATTGTGAAATATGTCAAGTTGGAGGTATTGCGACATAGATCGAGTAGGAAAATATTGTAACGTAGAACCGGAAGGTGGATATAAGGAAAATTAATTCATTCTTAGTTCCAAATTTCCTATCTTCAAGTTTTAAAATCAGTCTCAGGACGTATTTACTGTTGTGTTTAGATATTATTTTGAAAGCACTAATTTGTTTGGATTATTCATTGGAACTACAAACTGCTCATTAACTTTAGACTAAAATATTATTCTGTAATTAAAGTGAATTCGTTCAAAGACATTCTATAATATACCATTATCATACATCAAGAATGTTGACACTTCATCATGTTGGTACATCAGGATGTTGGTACATCAGCACATTCAGGACCTGGAACTCGTTCTAAACACTCTACCTTTGGACTTGTGGTATAATTTTTTTAGGATTATTTTGGATTTTATTCACAGTACTGTAAGTTCGTCTTATATTTTCAGTTTATAACTGACAGAATTAAACTATTAAGTTTTACACAACTTTTTGTTTTGCTTCTTCCTGTTACTTAGTTTAAAACCGTAGTGTTGTAACAATAACAACGACTTAAACCACCTGTTAAATAGATTTAAATTTTTGAAATACCTAATGTTGGTTCTTCATTGGTGTACTCTATATTCCCTGCTCGTTTCTATACATGCACTCCGTCAATATATATGTATAGTGTTATGCATATGAAATTTATATTGTGTGCGTACCTTTTGTTTATGGATGCAAATTGTAAACAATATGTTTACATAGCTTACTTTTGTCCATGATTGAAAGATGTAAACAGCATGTTTACATTCCAAGAGTTCAAGGTCGGTCTTGTTTACAGGGTTTTCCGTTGGAAATCTTTACATTCTATTGCTTTATAGGCCAAGTGAAAATGTGTATAGCAACGGATTTGATAAACAAATAATTCATTTATATTCTGTATCAGTCAACATGAATCTAAGGTTTGAATTTGTGTTGTTGACATCAGAGATAATTCGAAATGAATGATTTATTTAAAATATTCATTGGAATTACTTAAGTGCTCATTGACATTTTAGATTTAAACACATTGTTTTGGATTTTTGTGGACCCTTTCAAAGACATTTTGTTTGCATCATTGTGTTACGTCAGGACTTTCACGACTATTGGACTTCAATTCAGAACATTATATATTTTAAACTTGCGATTGGACATTTAAGATTATTTGGGATTTAATTTGCAATACTGTAAGTGTCTCCTGAGTTTCCACCTTGTGTTGCACAGAGATATAATGCTTGTTTATTTTACTTAAATTGTTGGTTTCATTATCCTTCTGATACATAATTTAAGACCTAGAGTCGTAGTATGTACGCTGTATCTTTGAAATTCCACTCGTTGTATACATTTTTCATTAGATTCGTTGTATTAACTTTTCATTAAAAGGGAACCTCGCTCCGTCTAAAGGAAAAATGTATACATCTCGTGGTATATAAATGCTACAACATATATTATAATTACATTATAATATACCATGCCTGCAGTCCGATTCAGTTATAATAATATGACTACCATCATGCAAGGACCATTTCAAAAGTTTAGCATTTTTTCTTGATGAGAGTGGCTACATATTATATACACCATTAATAGAGTGAATTACAGTGGACTACTGCTAAATCAGGTAATATTTTACTAATCTGATGTTTGGTTGGCAACGGTGAAAAGTCACCTTTGTGATAATTTTCTTCGGGCAAAAGATTGTGAAACCTTATCGAGGACTGATTGGTGTCAGCTTATTGTTGTTATTGTTGTTGTAGGGTTTAACGCCATTTTTCAGCACATGATAGGCTATATATGGCGGCCAGTATAATTGGTGGAGGAAGAACCTGGGAAATCCCAGGAAGAACCACCAACCCACGAGAAGCTACTGGCAAGCTTTCTCACGTACCCACATTGGCCGAACCCGAGACTCGAACCCACGCAGACAAAGGTGAGATGGCAGTGATCCGTAACGGTGAGAGCTTTAGACCACTCAGCCACTCGGGGCCCCTGGTGTCAGTTAGAAAGAAATTATTCTGTGTTTTGCTTTCAGATTCCCATGACTTTTCAATGCTGAGGCATTAACTGAATAATTTTTAAGCGAAATGTGCACTTTACTTTAAGTTTAAACTTACTGTAGTTGTTCATTTTCTTACATAAGAACTATGAATCAGTGAAGTACAATTAATGGGGGGGGGGTGCGAGAGGCATGAGCGGCACATATTAATCAACTTAATGTATTTTGCCACACATACTTCGGGTTGATGTCTTTTTATTTGAGATGGAAACATTTTTGGTCGTGTGGAATTTAGTATTGTCTTTACGCATTACAAAGTCTCAGAGGTCGCAATAAATCGTGCTAAGTGATAAGAGCAGACATTTTCTTGCCTTATGCCAGGAAGTAGATGTGACCCTTACCGATTTGGCAGGACTTCCAGGCAAAATAAATGACATTCTTCGTGTGGTCAGTGTGACTCATTTTTCACGTAGTCACATATAAAATTTATATCAAGCAGACTTTAATTCAAGTTGGCTTCCTTGTATTCATCACGTATATTAATCATTAAGACAGATTAAGTTCAGACAGTTATTTGAATTGGTCATGTACTATGTGAAACCAATAGTACACGAAGCAGCTGAAGAATGATGTAGCGTAGTTTCTTTTACCCCACTAATCAGTATATAATCATTTATTTAGAATGCACCTTTTGGGTTAAAATAACTGAGAATAGGTCTGGCGTTTGTTTCTTGCTCTTATTCTAGACACAAAAATGAACTACTCAGCCGGGACAATGGGTTTTTATATTCAACTTTCAATATATATTTTATTGATATATTTATTCTGAGAAATAGATTTTCAGTTACAAGTCATTTCTTTCTCGCTCCCTCCTTTGTCCCCTCTCTCTTTTTTGGGTAAAATGCATGCGAATATATTCCACAAAATTCTCTTCACTCTCATTTAAGATGCAAATAGATTTTTCAGTTTTCCAAAACATGCCATAAGTCTTATTGTTTCGCCTACCGTATTAAAGTTTTAACAAAAGCATCAAGTTAGGGTTCGGAAATGTCCTTTTCTGTCCCATTTCGTTCTATTTATAGCTAAGATGGTCATGACACTATCGATCGTGAGATAAAATACCGTAGCATTATAATTTCCGAGCTAAGACCTCTTTAAGCAGTTAATTTTCATTTAAACCTCTCCATGATTATAATTAAACCCTAAGAACAAATTAGGCAAAACACTCAAACAAAGAGTAATTGTCGCGATTTCAGAAACTTAAAGAAGACGACGTTATAGGAATGTATAAGGCAAATTCCCTGGAATACAGTTAAGATTTATGCCGATTAAAACGATGCATGGTTGTTTTTCAAGGAAATGATTTATTTATATATGTTATGTATATTGAATTTGCATCGTTTGTTAGTTTTATTGTTTTTTGTTTTTAATTTCATTATATGCTGTGGATAATGAAACATTGTATCTAGTGGCTGACCTTGTCCAAAAATCAGTGACAGTTTTGGTAAACAATTTTTTTTCTTCTCAGGGTGAGGATCATTATTTTAAGATAGGTCAATGACATTGTATTTTTTATATAATTGTATTTGGACTACGTGATTTCCGTCATGTGCCTATAGTAACAAAAACTTTCTATTCCTTCTAGAACAATGAACTTTTGATTCTCATCCGAGGTTTTTGTTTTGTGTCTTAGTTTGTCGTATAACTTATGTTATTTTTCTGAAAGTCTGTTATTCTTGCTTTAACATATGAGCAGAATCAAGTTATCATTGTTGTGTACAGTATTTGATCTGTAATTATTCAAATTATTTCTTCTCTGGAATACAAAAGTGCTCCAATAATATTCTTGGAAATAGAGACTTGAATTTACAGTGATATTTCTAATAAGAATTTAATTCTTGGGTTCTATTATTGTGATCCAACCAAAGACTGTTGGCACATCAACGCGTTACGAGCAATCACAGGGATATCAGCACATTTAGCGTTGGACTTACTTTGATTTTTCACTAAAGTTTATTTAGAACTGTTATTATTATGACATGTGTCTTTAATTTTAGGATTATTTTAGGATTTAATTCACAGTATCGTAAGTTCCTTTTTTTCATTTTCATTTTGTGTTCTAGGGAAAAATATTGGTTGAATTTCACAAAGTTTGTTGCTTTTCATTCTTTTCTGTTAGTTATTTTAAGAGCATAGACTCGTAACATATAACTGATCAGCATTTACCGTTCAAAGAACGTAGAACGTAGAATTAGATCAAGTTCGGATTTGGATTAATGGAGATATAATAGCATCCAGAGATTTATTACACGAGTAGCAAGAGCAAGTAAATTTAAATGGAGTATTTACAGGACTATTAGATTTAAAGTCTTATACATATTATAGATGTTAAACGGACTACTTAGACAATCTATTCAACGCTCATAGAAAACACAAAAGAAATATGGAAAAATGGTTAGATTTTCTACCTTGATCCAAATCACATGTACTAATTTACTTACTGTTGATGGCGGCGTTGTTAAAGACTTTAATAAAAGTGACAAGAGTTCCAATGATTTCTTCTGCAGTATTAACTTAAATATTGTCATGGACTTTGATTCTGTAGTATTAACTTAAATATTGTCATTGACTTTGATTCATCACTACTGGATTTCGAACATGTGTAAAATGAAAGTTTCAGATACCAAATATATAAAGGATTTTGTTCGAAAGGAAATCATAAATGTGTAGTTCAAAAGTTACTGGCTTTGATGACTTGTTGCGAAGCTCTTAAAACTGTCTATAGACTACATTGTTGAGCCACTGATTTGCATACTTCAGATGTCCAAATGCACAAATACTTTTGTAGACGATTGGAAAAATCTAGAGTTACTCCCTTACTTTAGTCGGGAAATAAATCGAGTGCCAATAATTACAAACCCATAGCTGTTCTTCCAATCGTTAACAAAATCATAGAAAATATGCTTTTAATTAACACTTTATGACTTTTGATATAAAGCTAATTTAATTACACGGTCCAAATCATTCATGCAAGACAGCACTCACTGGTTTGATTTGGATACTGAAGACAGGAAATTACATTGAGTTTTATTCCTAGACATATTCAAAGCGTTTGAAATATTAATTATACAATTTTACTACACCACATATCAACATTTAATGTTTCAAATCATTGCGATGGGTTTCATTGTATTTCAAATTGATAGTTGGAGAGGTACTATCTCGGATTTTAAGGAAATTTCCTTTGGAGTACCATACGAATTGATTCAAAGTCATCTCTGTGTCATATTATATGTATATTTAATGATTATCCAAAGTGACTGAACCATTCTTTAGTGTCTTTGTACGAGTGATGATACATTACAATGTGTTAGCGACAAAGAAATATTAACACCTTTGAGAGCAAACTTAACGAAAATTTACAATGTGCTTTGAAAGGAATTTATAATAACAAGCTTAAATTGACAGAAAATCCAGTTAATGCTTACCAACCCAGTACAACGTAGTCAAATGTGATCATTGTACTTAGAAGTAAATAGAAAAAATCTTTTAACTGCTAAATGTGTCCAATTTTAGGTATTATTATTAATACGAGCTTATCCTCGTTGAACCACTTTGAAACACTCTTCATAAAATTATCTAAGAAAACTATGAATTTTTAAAAGGGTTAGGGGTGTATATCAGATCATTTGACCGGAAAAGTAAGTAATACAATTGTTTTTCCACATTTTATCTACTGCTGTATTGTGTGACGAGAACCCCTTAATTCTTCTTAAAGATAGAAACTGTACAGCTTACAGAAAAGGGCAGCCAGGACTATTTTAAATGTCAAGGATATTTCAATACCTACATCATCTCTTTTAAGCAGTCTTAGCTGGATGTCAGTTAGGGATTATATTTTTATTGGAAAAGTCGTTGTTACCTTCAAAGTCTTAAATTACTTATCTCCATAGTAGCTTAGTGTTTTAAGTTTGTAAGGATATATATATATATATATATATATATATATATATATATATATATAATATATATATATATATATATATATATATATATATATATATATATATATATATGGCATTTTAAAAATATGGAATAGTTTGCTGAATGATAATACACACCCAACGTTTCAGCTTTTAAGAAACTATAGATATTTTAATGAGCAGTCTTTATTATATGACCGCATCACATTTTGTAAATGTTAGCTGTTGATAAATCTTTGTGATAAAACTATGTTAACCTTGTATAATTTTTATTCTGCTATGTTTGTTTTCTTTTATGCAGTGGATGCTAACCTCGTAGACTTCTTCGAATTACACATAGACTTGTTTCATTTTATTTTTAATTGCATGGCCATAATGTTAATTGGCTATTAGCTAATCGTGTCACCCTGGGTAAGCTGTTATTATTATTATTATTATTATTATTATAATTATTATTATTATTATAGCTGTATTTGTTATTTGATTAGTTGAAAATATTTGTGATAAATTATCATTAGTAGATTGCTATTTATCTACGAACCGATTATAATATAAACCTTACAATGTGTACATTCCACGTCTGTCTTACCGTTATTTGAGTCCATTAGTGTGTAGGTGGACGACTTTGGCACAAAACACAGAGGGCGGTCGCAACGGTCATTTCCACCAAGTAGCAACTGACGTCCTCTTACCTTGTCCAGTAGCAGCATTTACTCGGTTTTCTATGCTGTCACTGTGGCTGGCATAAGGTAATACCGTGACAGCTTCTTATAGGTCCTTATTCCAAACGCATGAAAATTCGTGTGTTCCAGTGATTACGTTACTGGATGCGCTGCCACTAAATAATATAACTGCTACACGGAGCAAGTTCCGATACGGTAACTGTGCAGAAACTGGCTGAGATTCAGACTTGAAACAGCGCCCATCGTCACATGTAGCATTAAATACAACCTTTGTTATTTCTATTATTACAGTACATTGTTTGGTAAAAGCATGACAAACTGACTAAAGTTAATGCAGTGAAAATTCAAAGAAACGTTCGTCTACGTCTTTGGATGAAACAAAATCAGTTGGACTCTCCTCATCTTTGTCATTGCCGTCACTGAATTCAGGAACATTGTGTCATAGTTGTCATGTTCCTGAATGTGTCACTATCAGCACAGTCACCGTATTCTGACTCTCTGCCTATACGAACAAGGGGTCGGTAACGGAGTTCTTGAGCTGACGGTCTTATGCAAGGCTGGAGTAAAGGTCTTCCTTGTTCGCTGAGGTAGGATGTAGTGGCAGTGCTGCTTCTTGTCACAGACAGACAGCATGCTCTGTGCTTGTCGACAATGATGCTGTTTGCACTTCACTAGCCTGACACTGCTAATGATGATTCCGGTCTGGTGATATAACTGGCTTGGGAAATTGTGACATGTTTAAATCTGGTACTTACTGATTTTGATTTGCAAAGACCTCTTTCAGCACCGGTAATGCGTGAAGTAATCTGGAACACACGAATGTCAAAAAGTAAATGTAAAGTTTGCTTATCATAGATTTTGATATAAAATAATTCACCATGTTTGATTCTCAGTTTTAGAGGTCCTTTATCTTTATATAAGCCAAGACTATTGCATTAACAGTAGAAGTGGTAGGGGCAATTTTTATAGCACGGAGTTCCATTAATCCTTTAAAACTTACTTGACATTTCACTGATTATAGTATTTGTAATTCGAATGTGAAAATCAAATTACTATGCTACTAGGTCAACACCATCAACATCGTCTTCTCTAACAAAAACACTATATAAGCACAAACAAACGTTCTACTATTATATAAGAGGCGGTCGTGAAATTACAATTCCCTAGCACAACATGTAAACATTATTTCCCGGCATACTTAACTTAATGCTAGCAGTCTCGGTCTTTTTTTAAAAGAGAATTAAAAAAGCAAAATAAGTTTGAATTTCGAGACCATTCTTGCAAGGCTAGTAGGTCAAACTTCTAATTGTTGCCCCTTGAGTGTTAGTTTTGGTTGATGGTTTATTTCACAAACTACATAAAACACATTAATATTAAATATACACAAAATACATCAAATACGTCAAATACACAAAACATAAAATACAATATACATCAAATACACAAAATACATCAAGTACACAAAATACATAAATGCAAAATATATTAACTACACGCAATACATAAAAATAAAAAAATACATAAACTACAAAAGACACTAACTACACAAAACACATAAAATACAAAATACATCAAATACACAAAATACATCAATTACACAAACTATATAAAATGCACAAATACATAAAATACACAAAATACATGAAATACACAAAATATATCAAATACAGAATATTATTTGGAAGAGAAATATTCATGAAAGAAAACTTAGTAATAAATTTTCCTGCAATAAAATCAAGGCATGTCAATGTGTGTCTGTCATCTCTAAAAGTCGTAGAAACAACCTGTATCTTGGATTTCTTTTAATGCAGATTAAAACATTTCTCAACCTATCTTTTAAAGAAAATCGAAACAAACCTAGGTTATATATTCGATAATTTGTCATGCCTCTCTCCGAGGATTTATGAGCACACAGGTTTTATCGCCATTATTCATTCATTTATTCGTTAAATTTTGCAACACTGTATTGTATATGAATTATGTATTATATCAGCTATGAGCCGTTTAGCATACGTCAAATCAATACAATTTTGTTTCGTTATATTCATGAAATTGTACAATTAATAATACCTTAATGGCAAGGTTTTTGATAAAGTTGGGATGCTCGGGTACATGAATTTGATCACACTAGCCACGATAAGGACATTTTCATTATTTTGAAGACATTTGAGGCAAAAATACCTGCAAAGTCTACATCAACATCAAAACCTCCAAAATAAGCATCATTTACATCAATGGTGAATTTTTAGTTCTGTCTTCTGCGCTTGATGTACGCTCCCTTTTGTCTTCCGTTCTTAAGCTGGTATTCACTGGATTTCTGTGTTCTCCACATTTGAATAATCAAAAATCGTTGGTACAGCATCGTCCTTCCGTGTTAGTGATACATTTATGTACCCAGACTTGCTAATGCCTTTGGCTCTCTGACTAGGACGTTTCAAAGTGGTCCGAAGCCAAACAGGAATGCATGGTCAATCTTCAGGTTGCCCACATTAAAGACTGACGTTCGCTGACTTCAGTGTTTTTCATTCGGAAAACGAGAAATATGCACATAAGAACTTGTGTTTCTCTTGTTTGTCCATTTGGATGCAATTCAAACAGCATTTTGCTGTAAGGGACACCAACATAATCACTTCGTTGACTGTCAATGGAAACAATAACAATAACAACAGTGAAAGATTGTGAAAGAGTATCTTTGTATTACGATCGCTTACGGAAATTACCAGAAATTATAAATAATTCAATATGTGCTTGTAAGTGTACTTTAAATATCGCACAAAGTGATAACTCTACAGATAAGGAAGAGGAAACCAATTATTCTAGTTAAATATGTATCTCTTCATAACTGGTTATCCGATCACATTACCTCAGGAGAACTACTACTACCTCACAAATCCAGCCTTCCCAGGTTAAAACATTTTAGCTAAAAAGCTATATGCTATCTGTCCACCTAGGTGGCAATAAGAGTGATCTCCCTTTGCTAAGGGACTGGAGCCAAAAATCGTGGATAAATCAGTTATTACTGAAGCGGAAGGTGCGTTCTCTATATGAATGTAACTGCGGGGAGGCTGGAGGGTGTACGTGTGTTATGATCGGGTAAGTACTAACGAAGAAACATATTTTACTTGGAATAAGTCGGTTTCTTATTTAAATACCTTATGCGATCATAACGCCATTGGAGAATAGGTAAGACGAGCAGGGAGTTACATCCCGTTACGCCTAATAGTTCATCTCTTGTCCCCTAAGGTATGTAAGACATTTTTCTAGATAACCTGAGTGGAAATAGACTCCATATGCCGGGGAGCGGCTTCTAAAGGGAAATCGAATGGAGTCGTGGAGGAGCATCCTGATGAAGCTGTCGAACGGCCCGGGAAGGTAACCTGTTGCACCACGGTTTTATGTCCTACTAAGTCGAACTGAGCCTTGGGGGATGAAAGATCTCTGAGATGAAAGTTGGAGAAAGTGGACTCTGACCTACATATCGCGGAATGGAAAGTGAAGAAACAATTTCTCTCAAAGGAAAACTTTCAGCGACTGCCCTAAGTTCGTGATGACGAAATGCGTCCCAAATTCATTTGATCTTGGTTATTTCCCGATATGAGGAGTTAATAAGCAATTTTATCCAGGACGATATGTCGTCCTTTCCCTGTTTGAGGAGTAAAATGAGGCGGGAGCTCCCTCAGAGCACCGGCTTGGTCTTTTTCAAGCAGCACTTCAGAGCACACACTCGTTCTTGTAGACGATCTCTGTGATAAAATAGCCAGAGTGGACAGAGCTTTCACTATATAAGACTGGTTCCTCATGAAGAGGAGCCTGTTCTTGACAATGAATACAGGGGCCGTCATGTGTGATAGTGGCCCATCTTGTCGGAACTGCAAGTAGTTCTGATGGAGCATGTATTTCGCTCATACTGCATGCCGTCACTAGTGCTAGTAAAACGCAGGCCTAATAACGGAGGTGAACCAATAAACCCCTCGAGAGCAGTTTCAGCGGTTAGAACCCATGATATTTTCCACTTGGATACAGAGCCAAAGCCTTTGGACATGTAAACTCGAAATATAGCAGCAGATCGGATAGGTCTTTGTTTTTTTCGACATCCTTTCTTTCATTATGACCCGTGTCGGAGATCGTGGAACGGTAGTTTTGGATTGCGATTGGAGTTAACTGTTTCTCGTCATAGTAGGAAGTTAGCAATTTGAGGTATTCGTGAGCTCAGCGGTGAAATGTGTTCGTTCTCACACCATTGTGCGAACTTTCTCCATTTCACTCATACACTTCAAAGTGGAAGACCGTCTTGCTAGAGTGATTGTCTCAACCACTTGATGAAAAAACAGTTTGTTCTTGAGGGCTTGTTTAATATAATGCAGAGGTGCAGGTCTAAGAACTTAGGCTTCGTTGATGCTTGAGCAAATGAAAAAAATGTCTATTTCCCGCAAATTTTCCGCATGTAGATTGATGAGCTCATTGATCACCGATTTTTGTGTCCGCTTGAATGGAGCCATCAAGATGAGGCGACACACCGATTCTCTTGCTTTCGTATCACGTTCTGAAACAGGTGTGTTGGAGGGTGAGCGTATGCGTCCAAGTCGCTCCAATCAATGGAATAAGCGCAGACTGCCTAGACCTTTGGATCCAGGGCTGGTAAGACAAAATTTAAGAATTTTGGATCCCGCATGTCGCCAATAGATCCGCCAATGGTCGATCGCAGCAGGCACATGTGCAAGTGAAAACCGAGGGATGAAGCGACATGCTGCTTGTATTAGTTTATTCTTCTGAGACAGTGAGACCACTAATATTTTTAGTCAGTCTGAAATATGATAAATGTTTCCTTGGATATGTCGTTGAAGACACAAGGTTAGAAATTCCCAAAGAGGAAGGCATAGGTCTGGGGACTTCGTTCCCCCTTGCCCTTTGAGATAATTCACCACAGTGGAATTGTCGGACAGAATGAGAGTGCCCTTTCCATGTAGACTTTCCTGCCCATGAAATGTTTTCCGTATGGCTTTCATCTCTAGGCTATTGTCATGTCATAGACGATGCTGAGTGAGTAACTGTCCACTGGCATACTGGAATGATGGAAAGAGATGTGCATTCCAGATCGTTGTGCTCGCGTCCGTTGAATACCTGCCAGGGACCACCCGACGTAAACCAAGTGGGATTGTCTTATTTTATGAGATGGGACCTCATATTAAATGTTTGTTCCTAGGAGCAAAGTTTCGTCCGCATCCGGCGCTACAGTATCATTATAATGGCTTCGTAAATGGGTGAACTAAGACAATGATGTCCGCTGTCACACTGAGTAAACCCGTAGGCAGATGATCCTCGAGCTGAGAGACGGCTCTTTGTAATAATTAGAGACCCCGTTGAATAATTTCAAGTGCATGCTCCTGTGGGAGATAAACTCGGTTGAGGAGAAATTGTTTGGCCAAAATTCGATTCTTGCAAGGATTAAAGTTAGCTATCAAATGATCAGCACTTAGATACGGTGGCCATATTGGTCCAGCATTGAGTATTAACCAAATAATTGCGATACGGAAGCCCATGTTATGGTGCCCGGGAGGGATACGGGGCATTGAATCCATGTCGCCCTTCCCATTAGAGGGCAAGAAAAGGCTGTGTCATAATATGTGATGGCCGTACGTAATCCCCATCAAATAGCAAAGTTCAGTTTTGTTGAACAAAATAGCTATTATTTTCGTCTTTGAGACCAGATTCATAACACTTACCAGTAACTGTTGTTTCTGGTCTGAGTGTCCGGTACTGAACGTAGCCATAGCCAGTACCAAATATAAAACGCGACGGAGAATCCTGCTCCAGTTCGAAATTGTACAGCGATGGTATTTGATGGAGACGGATCTGTACTGTACCAGGCCTACGGAGATCCGTCATAAATAGGGGCCGAACAATGCTATCGGCTGCCCTGAGTCCGTAATAGCAACTGGCTTCAAAGGCATTAACTGCCCATAGACATGGAACAGCCAAGGTACTATATAACATGTCTCCACCAACTGAATGTATTTTCCTATTGAGGTTCTGTATACAGATGCGGGGACAGAATACGTATAATTAGATTGACACTCGGATGGCAGATTCTTCTCTTATCATAGTGAGATCTAGAAACAATTATAGAGCGTGTGTGCATAATTCGTTGTCGCTAGGTTAACGGGAGGACGCTGACGCCTCCTGTGCAACATGAGATGAAGCTGGAGAAGACTGTTTAAAGGTGGACATGCAAGCTCATGAAACATCATGATTAGAATAGTTACTTCCAAGCGACAACTAAGCGATTGCTCCCTTTGAGTTGCGCAGGTATAAAACACAGCGAATCTATATCTTGTATGTACTGGGGCATCAAACGTGGTACCCGATACATCGAGTGGCCTGTGGCTGAACCATGAAAGTACCTTGTAGTGTGGAGTAGGCAAACTGGACGAAGACATTCCGTCTTTTAGCTTAAATGGTAAGATCAACTGAGGCGGTGATCTGTTAAGATCTGAAACGCATGACAGAGTCCGTTTGTTTCGGAACAATGCCATTTCACCTTGCGTGACATTATTCTTTTATTTGTGTTTTGACGGGTTACGGGATAGTTGATCCACAAAACCGGTCCGTACAGCTGATGGGCGAGACAATATCGGAGTAGACTCGCTTTGATCTCGATCTCGCTTCAATATAGTCTATAAAAGCTTTCCGTCTTTTGGTTTACAATGTACGATCAACTGTTTTGGTGACCCGTTGAGATAAGAGCCATATTGCAGAGTCTGGTTGTGGTGGAACAGGGCAATCATAGTTGGCATGACGTTGTCGGGTTCATTAATTTGGAACGGAGTATGGGTTATTTGATCCACTTAGCAGGTCCGTATATCTGGAGTGCGAGAGAGAAATTGAAGTGGTTTGTTTTGATCTTAATCTCGCTTAATGGCAGGTGATAAAGGCAAGTGGGTGCTATTCCTGTCAAAAAGTAAGCCATTCACCCCCGTGACGTATTCAACTCTAAAGGTGCGCTTCTGTGCCTTGCCGTTTTTAGTACCCAAAGTACTGCAGCCCGTCGACTTCCGGTCCACGATATGTAAGTCTGAAATGTATTCGTATTTTGGCAACCGGGGCAAGCTATAACTGTAGAGTGGTTGTCATTTCCGTGTTTCCAATGTTTGCAAAGTGTACACTTGGTCTTGGCCATGATCTAAATCTGTAGACAAAATAGAGCAGAAATTATATACAGGTGTAGCCCGGAACTCCTTCTGCTTTATGAACTCAAGAGAGTGCACGTGCAGAGCTACGCACTATGAAAACAATTTACGTGTTAAAGGTCGCAGGTAGCAGCCAATACAGGTAGAGTTTTGAAGCCTCGCTATCAGCTCTTACGAAGCTGATGCAAAAATATCAATTCTAATGAACGTTACATGCACCAAAAGCCAAACTGACTGCTCTACAGATACAATCTATGAAGCGTCGGTTATAGTAAATTATGTATAGAAACCTTAGCTGTATGTATGTAATGGAAACCAAACAGCAGTATAATTTAATTTTCTATAGACACACAATAACATAAAGTACAGCTACAGCACTAAAGCGTCGCTATTAAGTCTTTCGAAGTGTACGCTATAATATCAGTTGTAAGACAATGTTACCTGTACGAAATGCCAAATAATGGGCTTTATTATATGCTTAAGCATGAAAAACAGAGACTTACTGGTGAAGTAATTTTCATACTTTTTCATTTCTATATGTTCACCAGTGAAAAAACATTCTTACATTTTCACATGTGAAAAATATAAGAATTCCCAATGCGGCATGCGACGCTTGATTCAGTGTGCCTACAAATGTTGTACATGCAAAAAAAAAAAAAAATACGTTGCGAGCAAGAACAAATAAATAGAAACTGCCTTACATTTCAGACATGGAAGGATATCTTTGATAATGAAAGTTAACCAAACGCCGTTAGCGTCTCGCTGAATTTATTTCCCCTTACTTCCTTGACAACGGCGACAAAAAACCCGTTGTGATGCATTGCTGAATTCGACTTGCATTGTTTGCAGATATGGTCAAATAATTTACAAAATGACAAAAATGTAATTTACTGTTACAGATTATTTCAACCCAATCCTACCACTTTCTTAAGTCACGTATATTTATATGATCGGACTATGAAAGTGGGGTGAAATTACGAAAAGGGAGTAGGAGTGAGTATTGTGCCGAAGAGTGAGTTTAATCTTCTAAACTTCGATTCTCGAGCATGTTTAGCATATAATAAGAATTCAAGTTTCTTTTACTACGTTAATACGTTGCAATATCACATTTTTGGTGCCATACAATGAAATATATCCGGTATTAATGTAGGAAAAGAAAATATCCTCTATAGACAGATAAAATAAGTAGAGCGTCTTGTATATCACTTCGAGGTGGACAGTAAGACTAAATTAGTGTAGAAAACGTACCTGTGTATCCCACCGACGCGGAAATTATACAGCAATATTATATCAGTTTTCTTTATTACACATCAGACCTGTACATATTTAATGCAACTACAGCAATATGAGGGGCGCAATAGCAACAAGTGCAGATACATTGCAAGGGCGCCTAAGTCTGGGAGGACGGCAAAGTGATGATACTAAAGAGATAGAATTTTTTTTGTCGAAGAAAGAAAGAAAAGTTGCAAGTTAGAGATGGAGTATACATCCGTTCGAAGCAAAGAGTCCACCAAATTGCTTTAAGTTAGAAAACTTTCAAAATAATTGTTTGGGATTGCGAGGCTTTGCTGTATGTAGAAAGCATGCGACACGGCACGAGCTGGAGTAGTAAATGAAGTATTCGTGAGATTTGGCACTAATTCCTGTATCAAGGAATTCACTCTAACCGACAGTCACCTAGGTGTGCAGAAAACTGTTAGGTTTTTTTTCAGAAGGTTTTAACGTTGAGGGACTGGGTTTGCGAGGTGGTAATAGTTCTTCTAAGGTATTATGACAGGGTAGCATATTTAAAGAAGAAACGATTATGCAACATATTTAATACTTTATATAGCCATTGTTATTTATTTTTCGACCGTTTCGAAAATCTTTTAATACTGAGTCATTTTAATTGTACAACTAGCGCACTCTTTTAGGAGTCATATATTCGAACTTCTTTACAAATCTCAAGCATCGACTTTCAGAATTCTATACGACCTTGTCAAAAGCTTTCCTCTTTCAAGCAATTGCAAACTCCAATCATGTCAGACCATACATTGTCTCTTATTGTACAGAATGGATGAAAAACATAAATATTTCGTCACTTTACACATTTTTGCGAATTAAGTTATAAATAAATGAGACATTCATTAAATCAAAACCATCTACAATGGGAGCGCTAAATGGCGTTTCGGACCCAGGAAGACGACTTTCCAAGGCATATTAAGGGCTCTGCGAAAGGCATTTTAAGTCATTGATATATTCGTGGTACCACTTCACACATCGACTCAATTTCACGATGACTAAATTGTCTGCTTTAACTTATTTTCTGACTCCACTTTTTCTATGTATCGATGCACCCGAAACTATTACCACTGACTGTATTGCCTTTGGTTATACTTCCGAAGAATCAAATAAATATTGTTTATATCGCTGATCGGTCATGTCAAATAATTATAGTGCTGAATGTCACGTAGCACAACTGAGTTAAGCGGTTATTTCAGGTAGGCGTCATTGAATTAGTTCTTCAACAATCTCTCTACCGAACATATTTTTGTATAGAAAAAAAGCATCTTTTGACTTTTAGATCTTTATTCTGCTGTCTCGTTTTGTTAAAAATACGTAATAACAACTCTTTATCTTACCATCTATTTATCAAAGCACACAGTGTACATCCATTCATTTAAAATCTACCTATCATGGATATAAAGAGTATTTTTTTTAATAGCATGTATCACAGTAATGTTTATGTGCACTATTTATCTACATAAAAGAGTTCATCATAAAATCAAGATTGCCAACGATATAAAAACCTGATTGTTTTAGATGTTAATTAGTGGTTTCTATTTGTGTGATTAGCTAATCATGCATAGTGCAAATCTTGAAAAGAGGACATCTGAAACGGAGCAGTATATTTCATTTGATTCAAATATATTTGATCTATATTGTGTTTTGTTTGAACTGATTAAAGAGTTTATAGGTGAAGCTGAAGAGCTTACACTTTAGAATGGAGGGGCATATTTCAAACATACGGATGAAGAGACGAATAAAGCATCTGTCAAAACATTTGAGGACAGACTGCAGGGAAAAAGATCATTTGAAAATTGAGCACAACATCTGTTTGCTTAAGATGATAGTAAAGGAAGGGAAAACGTTTGGATTAATAATGTAGGAGCTGAAATTAATTTTCAGATTCCAACGACGGCGTAGCTTCAAACATAGTTCAACGTAGTTTTGTTTCTCTTTTAAGATCTGTTATTTGTGATGTTTTTATACTGAACACTGTGAACGATATTTTGATAGGTACCATCTATCTGCCACGGATAGAAAGAAGGGAACATTTATTGGACCAGTTAGCAAATGTTGCATTTATCACAGTAATGGCTATAAACACCGGCTGAAACAGAAAAGATACTTTTCCATGGTGTAGCACACAGGAAGAAGACATCGGTAATTATGCTTTTTCCAGAGTGCTTGTAAACTTAAACCTATTCGTTTTGCGTCGTGGTAAACGAATAGCATCTCATTGCATATTTATATGGGCAAATCACTTGACACTAATGCAAACTCAGTGTTGCATAACATATTAAAACTTTCAGCGTACACAAACAACAACACTCACACGAATATATGATTTAATTGAGATTTATTGTAATTACCTATTCAATACTGCATAGACATTCAATGTTAAACGATACTTTATAAAAGTGGTACGTGACGTTATTATGATGTCATTATTTTTTAAAATATTTTTTGCAAATATGTAGATCATAGTTCTAAAATGCTTAAATGAAAGTGACTGACTTGACGTTCGCAAAACATCTCCAACGCAAATTTTTTAATCAGTACTAAAAACTGAAACTTCTCATGTCAAAGATGAAATTACAAAAATGTTAGAATAGTCTTGTATTTTGGTTGCATTTTTGAACAACTGCAATTGTGTTAGAAGATCATAAATATTGTTTATAATATTTTACTTTTATGTCTAATATAATGAGCCAGAATGTTTGCACATTGGAGCATAGCAGTATGAATGCATTGGGGGTAAGGCTCTTCTCTTGCAAGCTATAAACCTTTTGGACAAAGACCAGATACAGACATTAACTTCATTGTACTAGAGCTTTGGCCGTTCCACTGCACAAAGCAAAACATAATGAAATTAAGCTAAATAAAGGGCAATAAATAAATTAGTAAATAAATAAAGTCCTAGCTAGGTGCATAAATTGACAAGTCAACAAATCAACTGTTTATATAAAAGAGCTACAGACAGTCCGTATTGAATCAATACTTGACTATACAAAGATTTTATAAAAACTACTTGTCCCAGCTGTTCTAAAAGAAGAAATTAAAGTATGTGAGAAAAAAACCTAAGTTGATTTATAAGATGGTGGGTCGACAATTTTAATTTTACAAAAAATTTATACTCATTTATTCTTTATAGAAAAATAAAAAAAAATGAAAAGTATTTTAATAACATCAGAAATCGCAACATACAATTTCTTACTTCGGTGTTACCATTGTCTCAGTGAGTTTGTTTGGTCTTAATGAAATAAAACATTACATAGTCAGTACGTAACATAGAGGAACATCGATCAATACTGGATGGAGATGCAAACATTCCAAACAGGAAGTTGATTGACTGTACACAGATACTTTACAGTCTTCAAATAAAATATAATTTCGGCGGTCTGGTTCTTTTATGAACCACATCAATAAAACTGGTGTCTATAGAGTGTACATGTGTATGTAACACTGATCAATCAATAAAACTGGTGTCTATATAGTGTACATGTGTATGTAGCACTGATCAATCAATAAAACTGGTGTCTATAGAGTGTACATGTGTATGTAGCACTGATCAATCAATAAAATAAAAGCTATGGTCTTAATTCAGGCTTCCAAAGATGGTGTAAGACATGCAACCAAACAAAAGGAATTTGTGTATGGTTCCAGGACTGAAAACAGACGTGAATAGATCTCGTATAGGATTGTCAAGTCAACGATGTGCTTAATGTAATTGTCAAATCAGCATTCACTGAACATAGCTTCAATCAACTAGTTTGTGCATGAGAATAATTGAGAGATACGAGCTTTTAGCAGAGTAGCTTTATTACCCATTTGTTGAAATTGATAGATACATGTACACATGCGTACACACATATATGTACACATATTTTAAAGTCCTCACGATGACATAGCTATAGCTACTGAGTTTTATTTAGAGGACGACTATTGTAATTTTAGAGAAATAAGATCCTATTTGTCCCTAATTCTGTACATACATACCTTTTCTTTATTATGACAAGTCAAAATAGAGTCAATTGATTCAGACAGGTCAAAGTATTATACATTCAAAACAATGGACTGTTGGACAAGTCGTGAAAGGTTGTGATTGACATGTCCAAGACGAAGGATATTCGCTGACTTTGTCGGAAAGGTAAATAAGTACTACATCCAAAAGAAAATATTATAATAAATTAAATGTCATCTGATCTTTGCAAGTAATTAGGACAATGGCAATATTTAAAAAAATATAGTAAAATATTGTATAGTTCTAAAGATCCAATTGAGATCTATTTATCTTATATACATGTCTGAGAAAGAGCGTCTTTATTCCTCCATTTTCCGTTGATTCGGTTACTTGATTATTAAATCATATTGAAAGATACTAAGTAATACAGAATTATGAACATTGCAAACCTCACATGTATATAAGCTGTGTAAAATAGGGTTCAGCTATATATATGTGAATGCTTAGAATCGTTAACTTAAATATCGATGAGCAAGCAATATATTAATTTTCGAGATGCATATTTTCTATTTTAATACTGTACGATTTTGTTTAATATTAGTAACAAAAGACTATAATGTCAACTGCGTACTTTTCAACCCTCCAAAACAATACTGAATATTCTCAGATCTCAAAGTGCTATGAATCGGATAGACCATGTTTCCACCTGTACAAGCCTTAAAAATATCCATGTTTTTTTTCATGATCACAATCGGCTACATATCGTTGAGGCGAAAGTTATATTCATGTTTTTGTTTTTTTTTCCTTATCACAATCGGCTACATATTGTTAAGGCGAAAGTTATGGACAGATATATCTTCTCCATCGTTTGATTCTGGTCATCCAAAGTCGAATAATAAGACATTTCTCTGTTTATAACCTTCCTTGTCAAAACATTTTCCCAATGTATTTTAGAGGGAACGTTTCTATTTCATAACGTTCGTAAAATCCTACCGTAGCATGTGTAGACCGTCTGTACTCGCTTATAAGACGAGTCCGACTGCAAACTGCACACACACACACACACACACACACACACACACACACACACACACACACACACACAGATCTGCCTTCGCATGATGCGCTAGCAGATCTGGGGCAAAACATTTTGGGCAAAACATTTTTAAGGTAGTTCTTAAATATATTTGTAAAATAGGCCTTGATACACACACACACACACACACACACACACACACACACACACAGAGTGCATATATATATATATATATATATATATATATATATATATATATATATATATATATATATATATATATACAATCCAAGTATGTAGTTATAAGATGCGAGAAAAGCATTTATTATTTAAAACAGACCCTTTGATATAGAAACGAGAGCTCAACTCAGTGTGAAATATAATCAATCGTGTATTAAAGAGAAGCTTTGGTCTTTTCCCACTCAAAATATAGAATCTTTAATCAGATTTTTGGCCTTTTCGTTTTTGTTTATGTTTTCGTTTTTTCGGAGAAAAATGTTAAATTTCGAGTGAATAAGCTTTGCAGGACGCCGCTACATCTTTACTTGAAGCATCATATTAATATAAATAATTTCTGAATTCCGGTTTCTGATTTATTTTAGCAATATAATTACCACGTTATCTCTTTCAACTGAGCGTAGTAAATCAAATTTGTAAGAAGGACGTGTACTGTTTGTATGGCAGCCCTGTTGATGGTTGAGATATGTCGACTTATAAAACATATTAGATACACGATCATTATAAATGCAGTGGGAAACGCTATGCCTAATTTTATCGATTGTAAATCTCTCTTGAATTGTACAGGTGTCGTGTTGTATTGAAAGAAAGAGTTTCTTTAGGTGCATGTAGTCAATTTAATTTGAAAGATTAGACAGGAAAGAGGAGCTTAACAGAACAGATTTAATTTCATAGAGACTGTTAAGGTGTAACACAACGTAGGTATACCCCTATGTTATTTTAAAATGTTTGCTTGCCGTCAGTGGCACGTAATTTAACACAGTAACAAGATAGATAAGGTTTAGTTATTTAAGAGAGATGTAAGGTGTAGTTATTTAAGAGAGACAGATCATGATATATGTCCGGCTCACCTGGTCGTACGGTATGAACCTGCATACATTCTATGTCCGTCGACATTGGCAAGACACCATTCTGGAGACCATGCTTCGGATTTAATTTTCATCCAACTCGGTATATGGGTTTATATTATCATGATTGCCAACTGGTTCGAATATGAACGATATCAAGGCATGTTAAGACGGGATCTTGCATTTCAATGGCTGAGCTTGTTAACACCCTGTAGACCATATATCTGACAAGATTCATTAAGACTCGGAATATGGGATTATATCACCAATCAAAAAAAAAAAAAAAAAAAAAAAAAAAAAAAAAAAAAAAAAAAAAAAAAACACCAAACATAATTTTATGAGGCCGTCTTCCATCTGATTAACAGAGACTTTTGCTCTCTGTAGCTCACATTTCTGATCCTATTTTGAGGAGACTTGAAACATGGGGTTGCATCATAAATTTTTAAGAGGAATTTGATAATAACCTTGCATCTGGTTAAATGGGCTTCTTACTACAATAGAGACTGTATTTCGTATCCACTTTCATCAAACTTGGTAAATAGGCTTAATTCATCAGTATCCTAGATAAGTACAGGTATTAGCTAGATCAGTCCATATTACTGAGGTGATCTTGTAGATAAGTACAATTATTAGCTAGATCAGTCCATATTATTGAGGTGATCTTGCATATTATAGACCCAGCTTGTCAACACCATCATTTAAATAAAAAAAATCAGACTTGATAAATAGAGTTATATTACCATGGTGACCAAGGAGCGTTATAATGTGGAAGATCTGCGCATATTATTGATGCGATCTTGCATCAGATTGGTTGAGCTTGTCAGCACTCGAGAGGTAGGGCTTCTGACCCGATTTTAATTAAACATATGGTAAAGAGGAAAATATTATTAACAATGTGTTGTTCAGTCTTTTTATGAGAGAGAGCTGCATAGAGGTGCATATTTACTGCTCACGTGGCATTACTCTTGATATGATTCTGATGAAATATTATAAATATGCTGATATCATCGACGTCCCCGTTGAGTGTGATTACGTGCGAGATACACGCATACTAATAACGTAACCTTTGGTATGATTGGCTGAGCTTGTCAACACTCGCAAGCAATCGTAGTTCCTATCAGATTCTGATCTAACGTGCTAAATAGTTTTATGTGAGCAAGTTGTTAAGAACGAGTTGGATTATTATCAAGATCTAAGCAGGTTTATGAAGTGATCTTGCATCTGATTGGCTGAACTTATTACCACTTGGAAATCGGAGTTTAGTCTGATTGTGCTCAAAGTTGGTAAAATAAGCTTACATCATCAATGTCTTAGACAGGTTTTATAATGAATTCGATCTGTGCATACTAATGAGAGGATCTTGAATCTGATTGGCGGAGCTCGTTACCATTCTAGATCTAGGTACTACATTTCTCATTCAATTTCATTAAAAAATTTAGTAAGAAAGTTTATATATGTAACATCTTGGATGAGTTAGATTTTGAGCACGTGATATTGCATGCTACTTACGACTTTATCTTGAAATATCTTTTTAAATAAGACTATAGTAAAAGAGGTAAAATCGACGCGATATAAAGTTTAGTAGAATGTTTACATAGGTCATATTTTCCTAATGATCAGAAGTCTGCTTATTGAAATGGTGAGCTTTTAAGTTATAAAAAGCGAGGTGTATGAGGCGCCGTAGCGGAAAAAAGCTGGTCCAATCCGAACGCTGCCGTTGAAATTTTAATGTAATATTTCCAGAATTCCAATTTTACGTGTTGTATCAGAAATGCTTGTCCTTAATGTTCCATTTTCTAGGTCGAGATTTTAGAATGTACCTGTTGAATTAAACAGTAGTGGTTGAAAGTTATATTTTCTATGTCGAGGTTTTAGATTGTGTCGTTTGAATTACACTGCGGTGGTTGAGATTTCAATGTCATACGTCGAGAATTCCTAATTTACGTATTGGTTCAACGAGTTTATGTTGAAAGTTCCACTTCATATGTTGAGTATTAAGATTTCATCTGTTGAATTGCACAGCGCTGGTTGAAAATTCGATGTCCAATGTCGAGTTTTTAGATTGTATCTTCTGAATTACACGGCGGTTGTTGACATTTTAATGTCATATGTCGAAAGTTTCAGTTTGAACATGTTGAATCACATTGATTGTGCTGAAAGTTACATTTCGTATGTCGAGTTTTTAGATTGTATCTGTTGAATTACACAGCAGTTTTTTGGACATTTTATTGTGCTTGTCAGAATTGCTATTTATATATGGTGAAATGATGTGTTGGTGTTAAAAGTAACATTAAACAATGTCCACTTTAACAATTCAAAATAATATCGAGTATTAAGATACATCATTCGTGTATTCAATTATGAGGCGCTATTACATTTCATGCATGTACAGTTTGAAAGTTACCATTCACAGGTCGAGGATTACTATGAATTTCTCCGCTAGAGGTCGCTCTCGTGAACGGACCGCATTATTTGTAAACAAGGAGGCTGCTTCTAGTTGCTGTGAAATTCAACAGATGAAATCTAAACACTCGCCATATGAAATGGAACTTTCATCACAAACAGTTACATACAGTGTGTGAATTAGGGATTCTCGACATATGATATTGAAATTTCAACCACCGCTGCGTAATTCAAAATATACACTGTAAAACGTCGACATAGGAAATAGAACTTTAAACCACCACTGCATAATTCAACATACAAAATCTAAAATTTCGATCTTGAAAATGGAACTTTAAGGACATGCAGTTTGATCGAACACGTGATATTGGATTTCTCGACATACGATATCGAAATTTCAACTGCAACTTTCTCATTGGACAAGCTTTTGTCCGCAACGGCGCCTCATAGATGTGGACGACTTTATGTTGTGTTAGTGCATTCTCAGATTTACAGAAAGGAATGAGACCGCTCCGGTGGTACGAACAGCTTCCTCGCTAGGTGCTCAGCTTTAAGATGTTAGTGTTAGGACTGGTCGGCCTGGTGTCAGGATAATGTGACTGGGTCGGATATGATGCTACATGTCTGCGGCATGATGCCCCAGTGTTAGACATCACTATAAACTGCCACACTGCAGACATCGTAGCGATATGACTGAAAATTTGTTAAAGCTACGTTAAAAATCCAAACCACATACACATACACACAAAGGAATGAGAGCATTCATCAATTCCAATATGGATAATATATTTAAAAGTTAGCTTTATCGGTTTACAGTTGCTCAGGTATTTTATGATTTGTTCAATTTGAAAACCAAAGATTGTTTAAAAATGTATAGTTTACTAGAAGCTAATTTTGGCCGTACTGCTTGTATTAGAAATATATTTAGATTTATGCAAAAGTAGATTTTTATATTATTGGAAAATCTATTTTTAATAAAAATATTAAAGGTTACGCAGCTTTCACAAAGTCTTAATTGATTTCCTTCCCTTCTAGCACAGTAATAATCTTTATGATCGTAAAATCTGTCAACTATAACACACACAGAAACACAGACACACACACAAACACAGACATACACACACACACGAAAGATAAATATTAATGCCATTTACATAAGGCATTAATAGTGTTCCTTACATGCAGATTAATGTAGCCTTGATACGTCAAGGGAAAGGATAGCGATGGCAAGACATCTCATGTTATACAAAACAGTGTTATAACTATAAATTCATCTTGTTCATGTCCAATAAATAAATCTCCTTCGCAGCCAAATATATTGGTTAATTTGGCAGGTCATACATTTATGATACACATAATAAAACTGCATTCAGCGGCCACGTAATCAAAAATGTTCATTGCGCTTTATTACCATTATGATTCGTTTACTGTAACATTTGATGACGCCCAGAAATAGGCCAGGCCCTTTTTGCCGTTGCAGCAAGGGAACCGTCTCATTTGGTGACACTCAGAAATAGACAGCTGCTTTATAGGAATGCACTCATCCCCATTTGGTTTGCCTCTGTTGCTTTAGTATTTGGAACAGTTGCATATTTTAGAAATATTAGGATAGTTTGCCCAACTAGTGCATTATGTAACGAGATACGAGACTCGATGTATTCCCAGCTTATCAAGCTTTAATTCAGCATAGGAGTCACATTAATTTGCAACGTTGTTCTCTAGGAAATTGCAGGTGTTGTTTGCACCTGTATCAAAATAACAACACTTTTATATTCGAAAATCTAATTCACGCATTTAAAATACCATATTCAACGTAATAAAATGCATAAATATTTGTGTACTATTGAAGCATTTTTGAAAATTGAACATGCTTATTTCCAGCTGTTGAAGTTTGTGATATATCTTCGTTTTCCTAATAACTATAGTATACATGTCAGTTCTTTGGCTCTTACATGTGGTTTGTGACTTTTCACTCGACCTGTAATTCCGATATCAAATACTGCGTGGGATATGTAAATTTCTAACTCTGTATTCAGTACAGATGATGTGTCTGGCACTAAAGGCTGGCAGATGGTAAAATATGATTACCCTTTGGGTGTAGTGGTTTATTCTAATCAGTTTCACAAGAAACTTCCTAATTATTACTGATGGAAGCTAGGATTCTGTTTTATGTGGCGCGGAGCGATAGGTTTATATAATTTATCGATTATTTGCGTGAAAGGAACGAATTGCTCCGATAGCGCCATGTTTTCCCAGCGAAAGATACATTTCATCGAAACATTACTATTGCATATGACTAGCAAATTATCGATTTTTCGTATTAAAGGCACAAGGTACCTTCATGATACTTGTATGACTGAATACAAACAGTAATAATAATCATAATTTTCGCACGATGATTACGCACGTATTTTGTCTACGTCGGAGGCCCTTTATTTCAGTGAATTATCATGTCTTAATGGCAATTTTACACCTTTGTACCGGTAGCCAAGGCTTAAACCCTTTTCTTTAACCTTGCTTGTACTGTCTAGTTGTTTTTTTTTTTTTTTGTTTTTTTGGGGGTTTTTTTTGGTTTTTTTTGTTGTTTTTTTAAAAAATAATTAATGTAATCTCAAACCTGCTTTCTTTACAGAGCCTTGGATCAAACTGACCTCAAAACTGTTTTCAAGCCGGAAAAAGCGCAATTGACAACTATTAAAAATGTCTTACGCGTCTTTTAGAGCTAACTTTTCACTTTGCAATTTAACAATGCATTCTTTTCATGCAAAATTGTAATTTTTGTAAAATGTCGAAGTTAACGTAGCATACTAATGTATTTCAAGTGCTTTGTACGTTAAATAAACTGTGAGTATTGTTCCAGACGTATTCAGTTATGTCCTTCGAAGTGTGAAAAAAGTAGGGTACATTTTCACTCTGTATCGGCAGTATATCATTTGAAAGAAATGTCGGACAGCACATGCATAACTATGTTCGCATAGATCTTTTTCCGCAAATAATTTGACCCATGTCAAGAAAGTGATAATATTTGATAGTTCAATTTGGTACCACATGTAATACAGTAAACTGGCTCGTTCACAAGGGTTTTGTACCACATGTAATACAGTAAATTGGCTCGTTCGCAAGGATTTTGTACAACAGGTAATGTAGTAAATTGTCTTGTTCTCTAGGTCTCTACTAAAATAATGGAGTCACAAGAGATTAAGGTTGTTTATAAATACTCCCGACGTTGATTGCAGGTGACTGTATAGTATCAATATTTGCTAAGTTCATAGGGTATGCATGTCACCGGCTCTAGGGAGACTAAAGCTGGCTGTTAGAGCTACATAAGATAATCTTGATACAAACGAATACATAAACAAATCGGAAGAGTGTCTAATTTTGAATGAGCTTGCGGTACAGTAACAGTGATATAGCAATATCATCAAAAGAATTCGATTTCTTCAATACTTTGAATTTTAAATCAAATTTGAAATTTTCTAATGACACTCAAAGATGCAAATAAGTGATTTGGCGTGACTAACGGTCATCGCGACTGTTCAATAGTATATATAGCACATTGCAAATTCTATATCTTAAATTTGTCACTTTTGCCATTAAAAGACACCTGTCACTGATATACCTCCTGTCTATATGCCATTGAACTATATACATTGAAATATTTAAAGATGGTTTATACAGCCACGAAACAAATATGCAAAAGCGTGGATGACATTCATAATTAAGTACAAGTGATATGAAACTATCAATATGATTCTATTAATAATTTGTGAAATAATATTCTGACAGAACTACAATATACTTTGTTTTCTGAAAGAAGAAACGAATGAACATTGCAGCTGAAAGTCATTTTGGTTATTGTGTTTACTTGTATAGGAAACTATGCTCGCTTACCGCCAATGAGTTTTACGTTTCACCTGCCCGAAGAAATAGACGTCTAGAAGGTTTACATTACTAAAAAATATATTTATGTATAGTCCAATTTGATTACGAATGACTAAGTCAAACGAACCCTTGCTCAGAACAGAACGTTTCAGCACCCTCGCAAGTCAGAGGTCACAGATCCACGTTTTGTTTTATGTCGACCCATAAAAAATGTAGTTAGCCGAAACAGTGTATTCCGCTTTGCAATCTGAATCTGCAACGAGTTTCCTCACTGGTCAATTCATTTTGCTTTCTACGGGCAATAACTCATCTGCAAGAGGGCACATGTTGAAAACAGCATAATGATGAAAGCTATGCTGGTTATGGCCTGTAAAAATATATTATACGCAGAATAGAGATTGAAACCAGCTTGTCGTCGCAAGTTAAAACTAAACAATATTCCAAAGACATTTTGATATACTGATTCACATATGGAACTTATTTATGGGATGTATATTTTATTAAGTATATTTTATTAAGTTTCCAATGTTAGGTGGACTTAACAGTAAACTGGGAATTATATGAGATGATGAGCAAAATGGTCATTGTGATCATGAATTGACTTGGCAAATCACTATTAAAGAAACAATACTAACCGATGAGTTCCAAAGAAGGGATTATATTCCACATTTATTAAAATTTTAAATATTTACAGCAACAAGATACTCAATAGTTCTGGCTACAGCACTAAACATTAGAAAGACATCTATTACCAACGGTGACTTGAATAGTTTTGTTAGGATTCTAAGAGGACACTAACGGTAAATATTTCTATCATAGCTATCGGGCATGTGTAACCCAATGTCAGCGTAATGCAAACATGTCTGGTTGCATGGATTGAATGTTTGTTTTAATGTCAAAGTTTTTTCTCATTTACACCACTTTAAAGTTCATGTGAGTCAAGAGATTAATGTCGAAAGGCTTGAGGATATTATTCAGTTAACGAAAGTGCCTTGTGGGAGATAACAACATTCTTGTTGTAGAATCACATTCAAGGTTTAAATAGATGGTCATTTTCTGTGTCGATAAAAAAAACCCTGCAACATCTGCTGGCAGAAGTGGGATTCCTACAAAACTTAGAAAAGTTTCAAATGGATAGAATTGCGATATCAACAGCTATAGCAAACTATGGATCCGGTGAAATTATTTAAGTCTCTTTCAAAAATATGTGGAATCAGTTTTATATTTATGTTTGCAATGAATTTTACTATTCGTATTTAATTTGTTCAAAACTCTTGATTCATTTTTTTTTATAAACAATTGCTGTGGATTTGGAACCAGTATTGTTGTCTTTCAATATTTCCCGTAGATTTTGGTGGAAGAACGTGGTTCATTTTTTTGTAGGCAATTACATTGGACTTCGTTTGAAAATCTTGTTGATTTTTAAATCTGTGGAACCTTTGTTATTGAGACATTCAACAAGTTATAATTGTAACTACTTATGGAAAGCGATGACTATGGCTGAAGAAGGAAATGTTGTCTCTGGAGACGTTTTTGAAAGGCTAAGCCAGGGTACGGCAAGAAAAAAAAAATTGATAACGTTCACAAACCTTGGTGTCGATCTTAAAGAAGAGGATTAAGTAATGGTCCCTCCTAAAGGAAAAAGATAAAAGAACGGAAGCGCAAATACTATTAATATAAAGGAGAAAATGGAGCGAAATGAAGTTAAGAAGTGAGAATCCTTCAACTTAGAACTCTGTTAACTGCAGAGGCTAGAGAGGTAGAACAACAATTAAGTTAGAGCAACACTGAGCCAAGAAAGGCCAGGTAATTAGCTCAATAAAGGACGCTAACTAAACATAGGGACATTGAATGACGCTAACTAAACAATGGGACATTGATGGAGCGTATTGAACTGCACTTAACAAGATTCATTTGCTGCCTTGATCAACAGAGATTCTTTGCAAATGATTTGTTTTCAAAGGCTGTACCGCAGGCACATACATAATGGAGAAAAGCGAAAAGGCTTGCGGAGCTGTTGTCGATGTTACTAACGATTAAACGTTCGATACAAATCACAGCTGACAACAGGCAAATAGTCAAGCAATGGATCATCCCTACGAAAGACAACGTGCTACAGAGAATATTCTAGTGGAGATAAAGAATGCTATAAATGTCACCAGAAAGGTCATATTGTCCGTGATTGACTCAGCAAGAATAAACAAATTAAGCAACTTGCCTTGTCAAGTCAGTAATCGGGGAACGTCTTATCTCTTTGTCTGGCAATGCTAATGGAAAAGAAATAACGTTCGTCAAGAACGCTGGAGTAAACATGATTTTTATTAAGAAAGACTTAGTTCACGACAAGTGCAACTTTAAAGGATAGAAGTCAAACTGTATACCGCCATGGGATAGCTGTTCGTGACTGATCTTGCAATTGTCGAAATTACGATACCCCATGGGACTGCTACGAAAACTTGAAGCAGAAGTTCTATTACCGATGGATATTCTTGTTCGCAATGCTGTTTTTGCAATGACACAGGTTCAGACACGAGTTGAGAGGGATTCCAACGAAAATCCACGCATTTGGTGTGAAACTAGAGAGTTTGGAAGCAAATGATACTGAAGACCTACGATCGGAAGTTAAGGTAAGTGACATTCACAACTCTCCACAAAAAGAGAACCCAACATTTGAGAATGTCCGGTGTTTAGGTTCTAGTCCCACAACTCCTGAGAACAAAGACGGACCAGTAACGGGTCATTTTTCCGTGGATAAACCCTTCCATGATGTTAAGGAATACTAGTGCTCTACCAGTGGCATGCCAGATGGTGCCTAAAAAGAAGACAGGAACACATTTCCAGGGATGTTACCCCTATAGAAAGTGAGCCCTTCTTCAAGGTAGAGATGGGCAATGTCGGCACTCTGTAAAGGACAAAAGAATGAATCAAATTCACCCTTACCATAATCACTGAAACATCGAGATACCCAGAAGTATATGCTCTTCCAAGTGTAGAATCAGAACGGGTAGCGACTTCTCTTATTGACCTTTTTAGTCGCGTTGGTGTACATAGAGTTATACTAACCGACCGTGGAACAAATTTTGCAAGCCAATTAATGAAACAGTTTTACTATCAACTGGTCATCAATTGTGTAAGAACATGACCTTACCACCCACAAAGAGCATTCAGCGCCTGCTCCACAAACAATACAAAACTAATGATAAAGAAAGAAACTAGCTATTGCTATAAGAACTATTTGCGGAACAGGAAGTGCCTCGTGAAGAGATGTGTTTCTCGCCTTTTGAGCTTCGATATGGGTGGCCCTCACGGGGCCTTATACATAGATTGTTTGACGCGAAGGTAGGATCACTTACAGCAAAACCTTCATATATATATATATATATATATATATATATATATATATATATATATATATATATATATATATATATATAATCATGCTGTCATGTTTACAGCCGCCGTGGATGCGAATATGATGGGCTCTGCCTATCCGAATTTCCTTGCGATTCAGAAAAATATCTCATAGATATAAAACTTGGCTCTAACTGGATCACCAGCTATGACATTTGTACGAGGAGTTCGTGTGTGTGAGATTTGGATTTTTAACATAGCTTTAACATTTTTTCAGTCATATCAAGGAGTTCAGTGATGTAATTGCACTCAAGCTGAGTAAAATGACCATATTAAACCCTTCAGACAAAAAAGCATACAGGATACCAACATACCATGGACAAGGGCTAATGACTCCATCAGCATCAACTTACATCTACGATAGTATTGGTGAGAATGAAAGATGGCTCCATGAGTATATGCGTGAACTACCGCAAATCAACGAGTGAACTGTGTTTGATGCATATCCAACTCTACGTATTGATGAAGTATTTGAAAACTGAAATTTCAAATGTTTGAGCAGATTTGACCTTTCGAAAGGTTATTTTCAATTGCAACTAAGTAGAAGCACTTAGAAAAAGCCGGCCTCCATTACACCACTTCACCTGTTTGAACGTTATCACATTTCTGAAGAAAAAAAAACTCCACTCCGTTTTCTTGTTTGACAAGGCGACGGCAGGGTTAGAACATTTGATGATTCTGTGGTCGTTTTTTGACAAGATAAAGCAGATTAACGTAACAGTTTTGGCCATGTGGCTGGGAAAGGCACCATCATACCAGACCCTAAAATACGTGTGAGCAGTGATAGAATTTCCAGCGACAAGAAATTTGTGAAAATATTCTTGGTCATGTCAGGGTACTGCCAACAATTTATCAAGAACGTGTCAAAAAGCCTTTGAATAAGTGACTTAAAAACAGCCAACCGACGCATGTACAGTAACTCAAACTGCTGTGAATGCATTTAATAAGCAGAAAGCTACAATGACTTCAAAGCCTGTACTTATTTCTACACACCTTGAGTTTGTCCTTCAGACAGATCCATTGGCATATTTAGGCACTAAATACTTTAACAGAGCGGCAATATGCAACGTTAGTAAAGGTATGCCTTTCAGTTGTCTGGACCATCGACTCCTTGTTTGCTACATGAAGACAGTGACATTCATGATGGAGACACTCCATAAATATAGCACCTGACTTCATCTCGTTAAGGACAAGAACTAAGGAATGTCACCCTCGTATCTTGCCTTCCAGCCACAGAATTTTACTAATTACTTGAAAAGTAAAGACAACATCTTTGCTGACGGTACAGTATAATTAGAAATTCACCCTTAAAGTTACAATCTTGACGACTCTAGTGTTAGGTGCAGGGCTATGAAAGCTTGCATCCTCATGTATGTGGTGCCTAATTAATTTCATTATTTAATTGATTTAAAAATTGTTTGTATAACATATATCGAAGAAATATAGAGCAATATTGATTCAACGTTAATCTTAGTGAAATTCCGACACTTTGCGGATCTGTATTAACATTTAAAAAAGGCGTGGAAAGAAGGCTGTCATTTTTTTATTTGGGTTTACAACAAATATAAATACGATATGTTCCATGTGCGACAGCCATTCTTCACATTACGTTGAAAACATATTTCTAAAGAGATTTCTGTTAACATGGCAGGCTATATAAGATGCTATTATAAGAGCATAATAAATACTCCAGCATACTTATTTGACGCCGTGTCAGCTTACTGCAGCCAAATCTGGGCTGTGTAGGGTGAATGTTTTTTTTAAATGTGAAAGCTATTCTCATTAACACCAAACTGACTCTGGGAACTTTGCAGTTCATGTCAGTCAGGTGATTAATAGGTGAAGACTTGTGGATTTTAGTCACAGTGAAACAAATGCCTTATGAGACAAACCATCATTCTGGTTATAGACAGGTAAAAATCATCAAAAGATTTAAGTTATACTGTTGGTTACTGTGTTTTAACAAGAATGGTATTTAGAGTATTTCTCTGGTTCATGTACCATCCTGTACTCGCTTATAACTCGATTCAAACTGCAAGCAACAAAGGTCTTGTTTTACCGAGGTATAATGCACCTACAGATCAGAGTATATGTTATTTATTCTACTGATTACTCCTAACAAACTGCACAGACCCAGATCTACCGGCGCATATGCACAGATATGCGACGGCAGATCTGGGTTTGTGCTGTTTGCAGTTGGTCTTGTCTTATAGGCGAGTACATACGGTATAATATGCGTTATTAAACGTGTGATAATTACATGATATAAGGGGAACCCCGTGCTATAACCTCCACAGGACAGTTTAGCATGTGACTTCAAACTGAATTTCGAAAAAAATTGCAATATATAAAACGATCAACCATGGGAACGATTAATCATATCACTGTATTTGAGTGGTTGTTTACCTCTAAGAAGAGAACGGGACAAATTTGTAAATAAATAATCAGAGGAGACAATCTGCAAGTTATGTGATGTATATGAAATTGGAGAAGTGATTCGTTTGTCTCAAATTAGTATTACGACTCTATGGTCTTAAATTAATCAACACATGTATTAAAATCAACAAATCTATTTATGTCGCTAAGTTAAAAAGTGAAAATTGAAGATGAATTTAAAGTATTGTGGATTAAATCGCAAATAATTCTGAATGTTCTCTCATA
>JAECUM010023129.1:0-28265 GCA_016617855.1 Megalonaias nervosa | reverse complement strand
GTACACTAGCTAATATTAAGAAAATGGATGATGTGCAAATAATTTTGAAATTTAATTTTATTGATGAAATAATTTTATTGACTAATGTGATTTAACTCATTCACGGTCATTGGTTAAGACTAGTAAATTGCGAGTGAAATTAAAGATAATATACTTTTAAACGCTTTCATTTGGACAACAGACTGGATAGACTCTCGGGACAAAAATAAACAAGCAATATAGGTGAGGGGTCAGTCAACGGGCACCATTTAGCCAAGTCTTGAACTCGTGTAAGCACCAGAATAAAAGATGTTCTTTGAAGACATACTAGTCACCTTAAATGATCGCACCCAGTAAGTAAGCAACAGATTTTATCTAATATAATTCACAGTTACAAACATTATAACAATGTACCTCTATAAGTAGATCAACGCATTGAAAAATGAAGAAATGTTGACACATAAAATGCTTCCAGTTTAAACTGTTGATCCAATATTAACATACTACGTAACAAATGCTGTTTTCCTACTTCATAATGTAATGAGAAAAGAGATGGATAGTAATTTTCATTTCAATAAAGTTTATGTTTTGATTTTAAATGTTAGCGGGCTTTTGATGCACCATCTAGCGTCTTAGTTTTTTGGGTCAGCTGCTTCTGCCTATTGGGTATGTATACGGGCCAACTTTGGTTGCAATGGTGGTGTGGTATGATGCAGTGTGGAGTGAAGACGTCTCGAGTGAAGCAGTATAAACCACTCAGCCGGAGCAAGCACATTTGGACGTAGTTTGCCGAACAGGAAAAGACAAGACCAGGAAATCTCAAAAGGATAGGGACCACATCTTTCATCGACTAGAGTAGAGGCTCTACAATGCTCGTTCAAGAAGCACGGGAATCTTGTTATCACAACCTTGTAGTAACACAGATAGTAACTTAAGATCTCTGTTCTCATCATTTCCCTCCTATTCATCTCTCCGTCAATTTTGAGGGTGTGATGACACTACAATCACGACTCAGTCGACTGCGCAGACTTCGACCTAGTCAGTAATCCTGAAGATGACCCAGTTGATGACGCAGTCTACAACCCAGTCATCAATTCAGATTCCGATCGAGAATGCGTCACTGTTGTCGATCTAGTTGGTGACCAGAAGCCAGGAATGCAACGATATCCCCCCTGGGACAGAAATCTGTCACATTCTGGATGGGCAGCCCTCAAACAAATAGAGTAAGGTATCACTCTAATATAAAGACCTATCTAACGAACTCGGGAAAGTGAGACTCAGGATAGTGTAGCCTAGTGACTTCCGTTACGATAATTAAAATAATTAGTAATATAAATTTATTTTTTATTGATATTTTGGGAACAAAGCGTGCTTGAAAAGTCATTATGATTATTAGAGACACCAATTTTGTGCTGGTTCTCTCGCCATAACGTTGGTTTTAAGCAATTTAAAATTAAGACGTAAACCAATTTTCCACCATTTTGAAATAGTGGATTTACTTGCGAGGCAGCTAGGAAACCAGGCTAATCAACAGGAAAAACCCGATATGTCCGTTATGTATCTATGTAAATGTTACTCTGGCTGCATGAATGGAAAAATCATTTTTAATTGTGAAATCAAAATGTTTACATGTACATCATTGATCAAGTATAATATGATTAGTGTTAGGCCTAGCAACAAACACGACAGCAGCGGTCGACGCTAAATTAATTTTAATTGGAAATAAACAAAATCACCATATTTAAAGTTAAATATAATGAGAAAAAAATCTGTTCAGAGCAATAAAACAATTTTCACAGCAATCTTTTTAAAAATAAACAAATTTGAACCTTATGCCTCTTTATAGGAAGAGTGCCTAAGGCAATAATATTGTTGGAATAAACATGTATAGAATTTTTAAAACAAAGAGACACGCGATGATAAGGGCTAATAGTTTGTTCTATCTACTAGAAGATACATTTATACGGTACTTTACGTTTATCGCAGATTGTATTGTCACAGATTTTGATGCTTGACCAATCAAAAATCGTTTCACACGCAGGATAGAATACTTTGCTTGCAGAGATATAGTCATTTTTAATGCTAGCGTTCTAGAATTATCTCAGAAAAATAAACTTTGAAACATTGATTCAAATTTGATATTAACAAGTAAAAAGAAACTATAATTGTTACAAACGAGGATTATAAGTACTTATAAAAATAATTTCTTTCTTCATATAAATAACAAGACAATTCATACCATGCACTTCCTGAAGGATCACTATTTCCAAAAGCACTGAACGAGCCATCTGTATGCTGATAAGTCAGCTCCCGTTGGTAACCTGAAACGTCAACACACACATTTAAACACAATTCTAGCAGAGGTAGTCTAAAACGTTATGGTCCTTCAGAATTGTTGGAAATTGATGTTAAGTTTCGTTTCCAAAGTTGCATTGAAAATTACTCCGTTTAACTTCTAAAATTGAATCCATTATCCATGAAGGGCAAAACAAAATTATGACATACCAGTTTATTGTTTATCTTCACAATCCTCATTTTCACAGAAAAATTTAAAGTACATATCAAAGCAGCAAGCCCCCATTATTTGCTCAGTTACTGATAACCTTAACTGTAATTATGTCCCCTGGAGTGAATCACTTTAACTACTACAAACATGACCAATTCTTTAAGACTGCAATGGATGTGTTGAATAATATTAATCCAGCAAGCAGGCACCATGCACGTATAAATTAGCATCGGCAATATCACCCAGTACTAAACTTTCCAATACAAGCGTGTGAACAAAAATTTCTTCTTAGAATCAAGAGCATCGGTACACTAATGTTATATATGTATTGAAACTAGAGATAATGAACAACAATTAATGTAAGATGAAAAAAATTACAAACCGAATATTGGATGGGTGAACTGAGTCTCTATCACTTCGCTGATATGGAGATCAAGTTTGACAAACGATTCAAATATAAACAATACAAATGGTTATTATACATTCCGACGTTACACTGATTATTAGAGTTTCTTGTTTTCTCTCCGAGTCAAACAAAGTGTAGAGGGACAACTGCAGTTTGGTGTCAGCTCCACTGTACCCCCACAAACTTCCCACTACACCTTCAGTTTTGTTTCCACTACACCTTAATTACACCATCACGCATATTTTAATGTTTCCACACCACAAAAATCATAATTTTCAGATAATTTCCCCCGCTTTAAAAAGCAAGTTATATATTACTGAGTAGTATTATAAAAGCAGATTTAGATTTTCTTACAAATCTAGGTCAGTCTTCTATCCCCGCCATGACTTTGTCCTTATATCACACGTACATATCCACGCGTAAATGTTGCCCAAAGGTG
This sequence comes from Megalonaias nervosa, assembly GCA_016617855.1. NCBI lineage: Eukaryota > Metazoa > Mollusca > Bivalvia > Unionida > Unionidae > Megalonaias > Megalonaias nervosa. The sequence goes on along the minus strand of JAECUM010023129.1, from coordinate 24,935 downwards.
AATCTGCGGGAGGAAAGTCAAGTGGGGTAACAGACTTTGACCTCGATCAGCAATCTACAAAACCGCTATTATTATACAATTATGTACACATCAGTCGATGTGAAAGGCATATACAAAGGTGCAGCACGAGTATGTTCATCATTGGCATGGCCACAATCTTTGGACGTAGGTGTGGAAATGTATCACAGATACAATCTTTGAACATCAGTGTAGAACTTGCAGTTCTGCAGACCGATCCAAATTTGTGCAGTGCTATCCAACCGATCAATATTTAAACACAGGTTCTGTTATGCCTTAGTGAGACTGGCTCTTGTATAAGGATGTGTTAAATTCTGCTCTGCGCGTGCCATTTATGAAAGGAAATTAGATTTAATCAAGAAAATTATTATTTTTGCGTGCGATTCTTAAAGGGAATTATAATATTCCCGTGCTTATACAAGAGCCAGATAAAAATGATACTCGTCAGTATTTAAATTTACTCAAATTATCGGCTGGCGAAAGGGATAGTTAATATCTGAGAGCCCTAGAATTATTTTTCCAAGACTCTTCATGCTTACCATTATACTGGAACATATCCATAGTTATTTAAAATAGCATAGCTTTCATATTTTCATATGATGGGGGATGTGCGTACATTTTCCCCATCAACAGCTTAACTTCAAGTTTGAGTTTTTGTTTTACTTTTTAAGTGTAAGCAATGGCCGAAAAGAGTTAGTGTTATACTGCTGATCAGAATATTACCAGTTCGATTCTCGTTCGGGGAAAAAATATATTTTTCTTAATAATTGAGGATATGTCGAAGATCTAATTGGTTGTACATGAAAATGGAGGTCATTCTGATGATGTCAGATGTCAATTACAAATACGAGAAACGCATATATTTGAGACACACTTGGCTCGAATAAACCACATTGCCTCATTATTTGATATTGAGCAAGAAAACTTCAAACCGTTGACGTTAGCTGATGTCGCCAGTGAGCGAATCTAGCGACCATCACACCAAGTACGCCACCAGTGATAATTAAGACCACAATTAGAAGGATACTTTAGGTATAAATATAATAATATCGATATTAGCGAGATTTTATTAACCCCTTCCCAATTCCAATGAAGCAAAAACCATAGAGGAGATAAACAATCAATCGAAAACGTCTAGAATATTTGGTTTTGATGCTGCTAACTGCAGTATGATGGTCGCAGCAACGCTAAATGATAAATCATTTGAGCTGATATAGACGAACAAGGACTTAAGGCACATTTTGCAGTTTTTTTTTTTTGTTTGTCACTGATTCTTCAGACTGCGCGAGTGTCCACTTACAAGACCCCAGTACAACATTATAGATTACAGTAAATGAAGAACTTACTATATATGGAACTGTTTTACCAAATTAAATTAAATACAATGCATGTATATAAACAGTTCAATATTATTAGTACGCAATCACTGTAAAGTTGTATGCCTTATAAACCGTGGCCTATAGCACACAACAAGCTATTATGAATACTGTAAATCACATTTGTTAGTTCTGCATGTTGGTCTTGTTGCTAGACCGTGTCTTAAATGTCGTATCAGAGTAAAGTAGCTTAGTCAGCTTTGCCGGCCATGCGTATCTGTTCGCGAATATTATCGCGCCCCAGGCAAAGATTCATTGAACTTTTGATTGTGAGACTGTCTATTCGACTGGAGCATGAGTAATATGTATACATGTACCACTGAGACAGTTGGAATTGTGATCACTGAATAAAAATATGTTTTGCTGAGCAGGAAGGGATTATTGCATGTAATCGGCAATCTCATTTTTTTTTCCCCTTTTCGACAATTACGCTTTTGATAGAAAGGATGTATGATGCATCTTGGGACATACACATTTAACATTAAAAACAAGTACCTCATCTTTACCTTTAACCATGTATTCCTTGGACTTTTCTTTGATATCAGGGGACAGATTATTGGTAACTTCTAAGTATTTGGTAACAAATATGTTTGGTGCAAAGTTCAACATGTTCTGTTCACCACATCCGTAGGGCATCCTAATCAAACTATCCAGGCCATTGATGCTGGGTCCCATCAAATCTCCTGAAATAGGAATTATTGTACAGAAGTATATTTCGGTCTCATTTCCATCTTGTATATACTTGTTTATAAATCGGATCCAACTCCACGCTTTATAGACCCAGACTTGCAGACGCATAATGCACCAGTAGACCTGGTTCTATGCAGTTTGTTAGAAGTAATTAGTAGAAGAAACAACATGATCTTAATGCGCACAAGTGAATAGATTTGCCATAAATGAAATTGGAGGCTAATAAATTTGTTTCTCATTAATAAGTTTGATGGCCAAATGTTAAATAATTTCAAAACTTCTGGAAAATCATATCCTTTTCTCAGGCTGATACATTGAAAAATTCTTTCTGGAGGAATGACAAGCATGTTTATTACGTTAATAATAAACTTCAAATACAAGCTTTATTTAAAGCTTGACCTGAGTATTTAAAACCTATCGGTATTCGTGATGGTCAAATTGCTTAGTTATCAGAGCTCCATGAAAGGGCATTATCTAAGCCAGTGCTTAAAAGCGAATATCAGGCAAAATTAAAAATAACAGTACGCATTTCTAAATTCAAATTCTGTGGCAAACTCCTACCGATAATTCGCGCTTGTATTCTTTTAGAGCCTTCAACTGTTGTGTTAGGAAAGGCAATGGGTACAGAGGATCGGAAGTTTCCACCATTCTTCAGATCAACCAAAACTGGTGTGTTGCTTTCAACCAACATACCCTCAGGCTGGCGAGAACGAAAATTAAAAAAAAATTGAAGTTAAAGAATATCAAAAGAAACCTTAGAATATCTTGATCGAAAATATCCTATTGAAGTTGATGGAAATGAAAATAAGTGATATTTCCTCAATATTTATGGAACAATGCAACATATAACTGGTACAAAGAGAATAGAAAGAACTGTTGTTACAATCTTTTCTTCAAAACTCAATGCAAAGTATCAGGTGATCGGTAACTTTCTAAAAGATGATGTGACAAAAGAAAATTTAACATATGTATAATTAAAGAGTTTAACGCCGAAGACGTTTTGAGCTGCAAACCTTCAAACTGACGGAGTGTGTTTTAAGGTTCTAGTAGTACAATACATTTTCTGTGAGTCTGCTTCTGCAAACATGGCATGGCAAAGGAGGCATACAAAGCTCTTGATCTTTGAATTGAAGCATGTCCTTTTACATGCTTTGGATATGACTACCATGATGACTGAGTATATGAACACGGGACTTAAGTTTACCTCCACTAGAAGCTGTCTACGCACGGCGTCAGCTGCATTCTCAGATCTGGCGCTTACTTCTATATCAATCTTTCCAAGTTTCTGGGGAACTATTGGGAAGTACACTGGAACAGCCTCCCCTGCATTAATCTGAATGGAAAATATGTAGTAAATAAATTATCTGTTTTCCATATAGGGAAGTCACATACCTAAATCTTCTCATTGTCATCCATTATTTGATGTAAATATAGTTCTGTGCTCATGTTTGTGTATGAATGTTCTGATATTAGCTTAAACTGTACATTATCTTCATGCTTTAGTATCGGGGATGTTACAACACAATTCATTTGTCCATATATATATCTGTCGTTCGTGGATTTATTGACCGTCCATCCATCTGTTCCTTTCAACATATGGTTTTAAGCCACAGGTGTAAATTCACGAAACATGCTATTTATCTTTTGCACGTGGATGCCATATACAAAATTATATTATTTTCGACTTCCTCGCCGAATATGCCTGGGAGTGTTTCAAGTAAAGTTAAGAAGTCATCTATTATATATAACAGATTTCGTGGCTAGGGTTTGGTACTGATAGTAGTCGCGGAGAATGGGTTATTACATAGACGTTAGTATTTGCTTTATACAAAATCAAAATCCATAGTATACAACTCAGAATTCGTGAAGCAAAGATAGTGATAAGAAAACAAAAGGCCAAAACAATTGTTATATATATATATTTAATTTCAATTAATTTATGGCTTTTCTTAATCATTATATGTTATCTAAATTTGTAATTTGTAATTGACCATAGTCCAAAATAAGTTCACTGTGCATCTGACTCGGGACATTGATTTTCTAAACAAATTGATACATAGCTAATATTTTCTCCATGAGTGTGGACTAAATCTTGAGATCATTACTAATGGAAACATGTTTATCTGAATCTGACTCTTAGGACATTGGAATGTCCTCATGAAAAATCTGGTCTACTTGATGTTTACCATGTTTTTGTTATAATTTTAGTAACAGATTTAATCTTGTTGACGTCTTAGATTTTTCTAGAAATGAACTTTTAACCTTCATTCTGGTTCTGCTGTTTTGTCTTTATATACTGTTGAGAAATTACTCATTCTTTCCTAAAAATATTTACCAGAATCAGTCTTACTGATTTAATGTGGGTGAAATTATTTATTCAAGTTATTATTGATTGGAAATACAAAGTACTCATCCATAATCTTCTTGGACTGGAATATTAATTTGGAATTATAATATATTCAGACAAGAACATTTTTGGATTATAATATTGCGATACATTAAAGACTATTAGCATATGATCACCCTTCATGCCACTGGCACATTACCACGTTCGATAATACAAGCACATCAACACATTCAATATTGGAGCATATTTGGAATACCATTGAAATTCAGCTGGAACTTTATTCATTTAGACTTGTGATAAAACGTTTAGGATATATGGGATTTAATTCACAAATTAAGTTCTTTTTAAATTTTCACTTTGTATTTTAGGGAAATAAATTATTTGTTGAATTTGACAAATCTTTTTGGTTTTCGCTCCTTTCTGTTAGTTTATGTTGGTAAATCATATCAAGTACCCTCGACAATGTTTCAATAGGAAACTTTTAATTCTAAATACGAAGATGTGTATTAAACAATGAGGAATGGAGTAGAACATTTCACAATTAAGATATAGACATAATAGCCGAATGAATTTCTGAACTTTCTGCATTCATTATATGTATGTATATATGTATATATGTATATATATATATATATATATATATATATATATATATGTGTGTGTGTGTGTGTGTGTCTTAGTGTTCAGTTGTTTTATTTTTACATCTATGACTATACAATTGTTAATTTAATATATGTAGTAAAGTTGCACAGTAATTGGAAATAATGGACATTAAGACTTAGGTACACATTTACAAAACAGTACTTTATAACTGCTATAATACTGTTGTTGTTGTAGCGTTTAACGCCATTTTTCAGCACAAGATAGGATATACGTGGCGGCCAGTATAAATGATGGAGGAAGAATCCGGGAAAACCACGGAAAGAACCACCATCCCACGAGAAGCTACTGGCATGGTTTGTCACATACCCACATTTGCCGAACCTGAGATTCGAACCCACCTAGACAGAGGTGAGATGGCAATGATCCGTAGCGGTGAACGCTTTAGACCACTCGGCCATTCAGGGCCGCCGCGATAATACTGAATAAAACAGTTAATCATGAGCTCAGATAGAGACATGATATAAAATTTAAATAAGTCTATTAAATTACTTACATAAATATAGCTGGATACATTTGATGAATATTCTTCACGACCCGATGCGGATATCATCACATTCTTGTAGTCGACTGATGCTGGTAGAGTAACCAACGCCTGGCAGAGAAAATGGTAAGGTAGGCAATTTGAGTTCAAATTGGTAAGGTGCTTGTGTCATCTAACTTAGTCTCGTTTATGATACTCACATTTCATAACATGTTCTTCATTTAGATGCGTCTTCAGATATATGCTCTAATTATAAAGAATTATAAACAGATTCTCAGATTTGCTTTTTAACCCTTTTCGGATGATCAAAAGCAAGATTTCAATTAGGCTCATACGAGTTTTACAGTGTAACGATGGTCCTTTCTTAAATGGATGTAAGAAAATATTTCACAGGTGAGGAGAAATATTGTATTGTCATGAGTGATAAAGCCACGAGCGAAGTAGAAATATTGTATTGTCAAAGGTGACAAACCCACCAGTGACAATACAACATGTTTCTAATTCACGAGTTAAATATTTCCTTATATCTACTAAAAGCCGTAGATTTTCTTTCTAGCATATAGTTGTCTGTTTGCACAGTTTTGCTTCTCCATTCTGTGTCAAGGTGATTAACAGCTTCATTACTACATCGATTAATGAAATTTCGAAATTTTACAATAATTTTATAACAAAATGTTTCACAAATTAGAATGAACATTTATATTGCTTCAGACTGAGAATGTTGTCAAATGAATTAATGTTTTCATACGAAAATGAGATTTTTTATTTACATTAACAAATTTCTTATTCGAATTGATACAGTGAACACCAGTTGGGTAAAAACATGACGGAACGATCCATCTGACTTTTTAGAGCCTTAGAGCGTAGCATCATTAAGCAACAGGGTTTAATCATTTGAGTTCAATTGAAAGGGGTTTTTTGTTGCTATTTTTGTTTCTTTTTTCTGCATTCAGACATGACATTTTGTGTGTTGGCAAGCTTGCAGACCATTTCTGTAACAGAAGCTGCATCCAATTCTGATTGTCACTTAACATCGGTTTGCAAGCGACACTAATCAGTGTCAGATTCTCCATCGTTTCCAGTCATGATTGTGATTGTGATTGTGATAACAGTTGAATTCGCTACTTAAACAACCTTATTACTATATGTAATCAAAAACCTTTTGTTTAAAATGTGTTGCGTTTGACGATGAGCGTAACAGGTATTCCATACTGTATGCTGACACAGAATATCGAATAACAACAGGTCATGCAAGTTAGGTCACTGATAAGTTTGCATGATTCATGTAGAAAATTGATTATACAAAAGTTAATACTTGAACCCCGCTTTATTTTTTCAGGGTTCAGTTTAGACATTACTCATGGTACCTTCTCATTGATTACATAAATGTATAGAAGGGTCTACAGTCTTTACACATTTAAGATCAATTTAGAGAGAGAGAGGAAGAGAGAGAGAGAGAGAGAGAGAGAGAGAGAGAGAGAGAGAGAGAGAGAGAGAGAAGGAAAATATAAATAAGAAAGGATATATGTCTAAATACGGAATTACAGGTCTGAAGAGCATACAAAAGGGCAGATATACTTCCTAAATGAAAAAAGAAAATATTCCAAAAGTGATACGCTACTGTCGCGATGATTTGTTCACTGGATACGTTTCAATATCTTCTTATGAAATATATAATAAATATATACATGTTTCCATAACTCTGGCAAACCTTCTGACAACTCTGTTTGGTAAAAGTATCAGCATATTCTATCATTTAATTTATTACATTTAGGTTTATCAAATATCTTCATTATTAGTAAAATCATTTCTATGCATGATCTTAACTGGAATAATGTTAATTAATCGCTCTGAAATCAAGGAAAAGACTCTGAAATGACCCTATTGGGTAAACCTTTATTAATATGTGTGCAATTTTGCTTATGTATACGCCTGTATATGACGTAAATATTTAAGCGGGTATAATCATTTATTTTATTTTGAGAATCTGAACAATGAATTTACCATCAAATGTAAAAATATAAATTAAGAACTTACATATACGGCCGTACTCAAGTAATTGAAAATATTTGCTTGCAAAATTATCTTTTCTCCTCTCACAACTGAGTATGGTAACTGTAGGCTCACGAAGAAGGGCATAAATGTCTCTAGCTGCAATAATAATAATAATAATAATAATAATAATAATAATAATAATAATAAAAGGAAAAAGATAACGACGAAGATAAAGAATGGTACAGATGATATATTGCAGTTATTAGAAATATCAAGTATTTTGATATTTACAAAATTTGAATACTATCTCAGAAGTCATTTCCGTAAAAACAAAAATATGGCAAGTATTAGCCTTTAATACGTAAATTTGTTCGAATCAAATTTTGTTTTCCATTTCAAAGATTTTGATATAGCTTGATTAAATATTTCCACGCAAAAATAAATACTGAGGAAGAGAAGTAGAAAACGTAAACAGTTCTGGTTTATAGTTCCCTTTGAATGAGTGATTTGAGGAAAAATGAAACATATTTTAGTATAATCACAAATTATTTGATTAACTTACAGATGCTGTCTCCTCAGCTACTCCAAATCCAGAATTTGGATGGACGGCAAAAGCACTTGCCACCCAGGAGGTTATCGTATCTGGAACTGTTGTTGTAATGGCTGTTGTGCCATCATTACTAAATGAAATACGATACGATAAATCTTCAAGAATCTTTCAAATATATTATTACAGAAATGAGGTGGAAAATGGACGTTAATTGTACCTGAAATCTTACAGATTTAATGATGAAGTATATGAAATTTAGAATGTCGATATTAACAAGTACAGTGTCATCATACATAATTCGTATAGGGCACTGAATAAGGTACTTGTGTGTTCAATATTTTTCAAAACAGCAACTGATTCGGAATATTTTACAATATTTTAATGATTGCTGTCACTAATTAACTAATTAGTTCATGGTTTCATGAAACAAAGCTTATCTGAATTATTAAAGAACTAATATGGATTGTTAGAGTTTAATGTAACACCCAAATGAGTCTTTAAATCAAAACATTTATTGTGACACATCTATTATATTTGTATAAATTTCTCATGAAACTAATAGGCTACACGGATGGAATGACAGACAACTCAATCATATAGAAGAGGCATCAAGTTTTTTTCCCCCCTCCCTTGTCTTGTGTCAAATACTTTCATAATAGCAACCATCTACCAATTCCACGTTCATTTTATGAGAACTCTTACTTGACGGTAGCGTTTTGCCAGAGCCATGTTTCAGGAAACAATTTTCTGACTCTTTGCACAGGTTTTAGATCTTGCACCGCCGGAGGAGGAGCTGGAGCGAGTTCATCTGCAGCATTTTGTTTAACCATATGTGCAGCTGATAAGGAGTCCACCCCTTGAGCACCTCTGGCCATGGCGAACATTGGTATGGGTCTCGGAAGAATGAAAGCTGGGAAAATACGAGATGTTTAGTTTAATACTACAGGTGCAATCCTCTGGTAAGTTATATTAAGATGCATACATTTTATCCCAATATTCTTCTATTACATACGATCGTATCCTGGACATGCCCTGAGGCCTAGGTATATGTCAAGGCCAAACTATATACAAAAGTAATCGTCACCACTGCTGGACGTCCCATCCGTAATGGTTGTTTCCTGCACGAGTAGCACTCTATATGCATGACGTAGATGAAAATGAAATATTAACCCTACTTGATTCATTATATGAAAAACAATTTAATTCAATAAGGATTTTACACAAGAACATATCCAATGAATAAAAATGCAGTGATATAGCCAATATTTTTAACATTAAAGAAACTACTTTTTGTACAAGTAAAGAAGACCATGATGATTTTAAAACCAGACTATTATCCAATAGTTTACCCATCTTTCAAAATATGTAATACGGAGAAAATGTCGAGAAGCAAAATATACTTTGCAAGTAAATTTTGCCATAGCCAGGTTTCTGAGAATAATTCTTTCTACTGGTTTAGTGTTTGCATTTGAGCTATTTTAAACAGCCATTACCGTTGCAATAGCCATCATTATACTCTTCCCGGTTACCTCCGTAAAACGTGTATGTCGTCCTAATTGATTGGATGCTGTATAGGTAAATTTTAAAGTAAATTTATTGGCTAAACTCTCAGATTTTATCAATGTATGAATAATCTCTTATTGCAGCATAAGCATCCAAGAAAAGCTTTGTAGCATGTCTTACTCAGATATTAGACATTCTGCATCGAACACCATAGTACTAGACTGCATGTACTGTTCTAAAAAATTAGAATTAAAAATAGAGAACAAAAAAAAAATGGCCTGAGAGAAGCGACGTTAATTTGAAGTATGCGGTATATTTGGTCATAAGAAAATTTGGGAATTTATATTTCTTTCATTTAAAAGATTTCTTTTATTTTTAGTGTTTAAAACCATCCCAAAACATTCAAAATATAACCCAATGTACTTCGAATAGGTTTAATAAATAGTTAAGTATTGATTTTAATGAAAGTCATGTGTAATTTTCATACATCCATGGACATCGGTGAAATTTCATATGGTTACTACAAAATGAAAGTCCAAGAATTATAGCAAATTGTTTCTTTCCGCGTAAATTTCGTCTGAAGGTAGAATATAACAAATCATTGCTTTTGTGTGAGAGAATAATCGTTGCTTGCACGATCTCGTTTAATTCCAGTTATGACATAAGTATGATCCAGATTAGACCACGTTTAAGATGTGACGTTTAGGTCTATCAAAAGTATTTTTCAGTAGAAGTGAAAGCAAGTCGACCGTTTACAAAGGTTGACACGTTAGATTATTCATCTTCTATGATTAATTATTCACTTTGTTAATTTGGAAAGTCCAGAATGTCTAGACTTTTCGGATTGGGGTGTATCTCATAAGACCTAAGTTTTACATAATGTTACGAAATGACATCCTGTCAAAATATGTTTAATTTATACTGTCAGGAGACTAATGGTCAGTATAATGTGAATCTTATGCCAACATGTAATCTTTTTGTATGATATATTACCTTTTGTTTTAGTAACCATAAACATGTACAGACCTACCTAAAAATGTGCTTTATTTTAGCGCATAAGTGTCGACATTCTTTCTAAATGGGGTCTCTTTTATACTGCAAGACCTCTGATTTTCATTGTTCTTCATTGAGTAAGGAGCACGCTTTTCATCATGGCTGTTAAAATGTTTATTCAGATAATTATGATAATCTTCCAAATAAATTTACAACTGAAGAAAAATACATTAACTACTTTATCAGACAGATTATCAATGAATACATTGTTGCAAACATCGGGCAATGCATCTTGCGGTATCATTTGAGTTTTCTTTGGGATACGTTTTCTCTTAAAAGTTTCCACAATATTGCAATAAGTATTGCACAATCTATCCTTTAATGGCGATGTGCAATACCCTATTAATAATTATTCTCAACCCAGCATAACATATATACATAATCATGTACTTTTCTACAACTCCTGGCTTTCGAAAGAAAATGAACTTAACAAATTTACCCAATGATTTGCCTTTGCCATATTACATCAGTTTCTCTGAATTTTGTGGTGGAAGGGCTAATTATGTCAATGACTCAAATGTTCATTCATTTAAATAATTAGATGGCATTTTCTACGAAAGTAATAAATTGCAACAACAGTATAATATTACGACTCTGTGGTCATAACAAAGTAATAGAAAAGAAAAATTTGATGAAATATTTCCAAAGCCCCTTGGCTTTCAGGTTGATATGCAGAAGACCTGAATTGCGGATGCCTAATTTTTGCAGAACTAGCTGTAATATTCCATACATAAAAGTTGACTCTTGTTCAGATTGGACAGATCTGGGGAGACAAAACTAAGTAAAAACAACTTTATCACAGCTTTTACTATTGTTTTAGTTTAATATCCTTCAAATGAATTGCCTCTGGGAATATTGTAGATGCACACATTATGGTCAACTAGTATTGGCTTCCTGACTTTGTTTTAGGTAAGGAATCGACACAGTCTACCATTATTCTGCTAAATGGTTCGTCAGATGCAGGAATAGTTTACAGATAAGCCTTAGGTATTTTCTGATTGGGACAAGATATGCAGTATTTACAAACATCGCTTTTAATTTAGATGGCATTCTAAACGATTGTTGGTTTTACTAAAGATTTCTAAAATGTGAAATAATACCTGGGACGTACAAAATTCCCGAACAAAGATATTTTTATTTCAAAACAAAGTTTTCTGAAATGTTTTAGAGAAATTCGTATCTCGGACTAGCCCCCAATATTCTATTACGACTCTATGGTCTTAACTAAGTACTATAAAAGAGCGGAAACCAACAAGTTTTGTAAAATTCAACAAATGATTTATTTCCCTAGAATACAAAGTAAAAAACTGTAAAAATAACTTATGGTATTATGAATTAAATCCCAAGTAATCCTAGAAAATCTAAAACAAGTCCGAAGGATTAAAGTTCTAAATAAACCTTAGTGGTATTCCAAAATAAATCCAACGCTGGAAGTGTTGATGTGCCTGTGGTGGTCCGTGTTGTGCTGATGTATCAACAGTTTAATTTGTTGGATCACAATGATACAATCCAAGAATATATCCTTATTTTAAATTCAGTATAACCCAGATCTCTATTTCCAAGAATGTTATTTGTATTTCCAGAGAAAGAAAAAACTTAAATAATTTGAAAAAATAAATTGTTGTCCAAATGACATACTGGACACAACAATAATACAACTGATTCTACTCAGATATTACAGCATGAAATAATAATTTCCAGATTACAAGATTATGTAATTCTTTACGTGGCCTCGGCATTTTCTAAAAGGAACTATTACCGAATAGAAAATTTTATTCTGAAAGATTCCAAATGTTTACAAGATAAAATCTTTGTTATAATTAGAAGGCCTGTTACTAAAATTATAATATAAATGTCGTAATCAACATGTAGACCCGGCATTGCATGGGGAATTTCGAATGCTCTGGACTCACATGAGATATACATGTTTACAAAACCAAAATTAATGATCCAAGTCAAGTTAGAAAATGATTTTTGACCAGGTCAAGTTCAAAATACAATTATCCATAGCATATAATAAATAAAAAAAATCTAACAAAAAATGCAAATTAAATACAAATAACAATAAGGATACCAATTCCGTAATACATGTTTATCTCAAAATCAGATCAATTTTAATCTTCTCGTGTAATCCTTGTTTTGTTTCACTCGATTTGTTTCATCAGTGCTATTGTCTTCAATCGCAAACAGACAATGGATCTGATCACAGCTTTTACAAAACATATTGAGAGTCTTCTGCCTTACAAAAATTATTCATCAAATCAAAGCAAAATGGACTGCACTAGACATAAAATAGATTAAAATAAATAGAGACAAGTTCGTCTTTACAAGAAATACTTTGTCAAACCTTCCAGCTCGGATATCGAAATCGGTATCAAAGGCTGATGTATAACCTAAATTTTCAAATATTTTTCGAGCAAAATGTCCATTGTTTTACTCCTTGTTATTCAACTGAGAACACATACACTTAATCACATTTTAATTCTGTCTGTCTGCCATTTAACAAGACTTCAATGGTAGATCTAATTTAAAAGCGGGTATAGTGAATATTTTTACGGGCAATAAAAAAACTATTAACATGTAATCCATAATTTCTCTAAATTAGACATTTCGAATTTATATATAATTTTACATTGCACTAAATTAGACATTTCGAATTGTTATAGAATTTTACTTTACACAAAAAACAATATACCATTTTCTATGTGATTTCCTATACTTCCATTGTATACATGACTTAGGTTCAAACAACGCATGTGACTCATTTATGACGACAAGGTTACGAGACTTTCTTTAATATGAAAGGTACTTAAAAATTGTACTCACGTTCAGTGTACTTGTAAAGATTAGCATCCGTTATCACAGTCAAACCAGCTTTCTGTAAGTATGAAATTCTTTTAGACTGTCATTCGTAGCCTTATCAGTTTTAGATCTTACTGAAAGGTTATTTAATAAGAAACAAAACGTTTGAAATTATTTTCATAGAAATTTGAGTATTGGGACGACCAGTTACCCAACATGATATTAACATATACAGAGATGGCATATATAAATTCATAGCAAGAACCGGTTTTGAAACGTAGCAAATAAATCTTTTTCAGAAACCTATTCTAGTGTAAAATAGCTATCAGATGGTTCATTGAGAGAATTGTAGTTGTATTGTATTCAATCCATGCCTTTTGTTTTTGGCCTTGTTCGTCCCGTTATGTAAGTTACACAGTCGACTGATAAATGAAATGTCCGCTGGACTGTTTACTAGTATATACTTTTGCTAGTATAAAACATTGTATTCTTTGCAGAGAGAGAGAGAGAGAGAGAGAGAGAGAGAGGTACAATAACAGCGTACATCGAATACTTCACTGGCATCATTTCCACCGGATGGCATTGGCCAGCGCCACAGCCAGAATGGAACTGGTTCGTGTTTTCCGCCAGTGGAGGAGTCATATGATTGTAACTCCTTCTTTACCTTTTGCGAAAAAATCAAGTAAATGAAGGTTTTAAATAAGTTTCTTCACTCTTAAAATGACGCATGCAATACACGCTATGAATTTGATCATTCGTAAAAGGTAGCATTTAAAATATTGTTTCATAGTTTGTTAAAAGTGCAAGTGACCATAGCTCACCCACTTGGCTTCACACATCCTTCTTTACGACAGTGTAAAACATACGCTGAGTACTGAAAATCGATCGAACCTTTGCTTGTAAGGTTGTACGATCCAAAACACAATTTATGTTTTAATGAAACTATGAGATGTTCCTAAAGCAGAAATGTAAGTAACAAGCAAAATACAAGAAACAGTAACTCATTTTGATGATGACATTTTTATTCTTCATGTATCTCCTTTATGAAAAGGAATGCATTACCTGTATATAATTTATTCATAACAGAATCAGGTTTTTCTTTTGAATGCCCACAAATTAAAGGTTGTTTGGAATACTGCGCCAGTGATACTAATGACATATCTGCGAAAACCGTGTACATCAGTTCTGAAAACTGACATGAGGGATGATGAATTCACTTTTTATTTACGTTAAATTTATACATTAATGAATATGTCCTCGTAATTAATAACCAATTCGCTTTTCTCACCTCATCAGGCGTAATATCGTTCCCGGACTTAAGCAATAGAACACTCTTATCCACTGCCAGAACATTAACCTTTGACCCCGGATCTGCTGTTAACTGAAGAGTCAAACTATCCTGAGGTTGCGCCTTCAATTTATCAAACTTGACTGAAACCTATGGGAGAAAACAAACAAATGACAATAATGAAAGAAACTTCAAGTTAATATTTATATGGTTTCATACCATGGGTGCTCTGTCATTGACTCTGTCATTTAATGTTTTACAGAAATATAGAGAAAATCTGAACTCTCGTTGTAAAAGTGAAAGTTAATTGGCAATTTTAATTTTAATATCCGAGAATATAAATAGAGTCCTCAAGGTAAATTTGATTGTAAGCGAGCTCTATACCTGCAATAAAATATTTGGTCTAATATGAGCAGATGTCAGAATGAGAAACTTTTACTAGCACACTACTCACCACCCACTCCCACCACCAAAGAACAAAATAAAAGCATCAATTTCATGTAGGTGATGTGTTTCCTTTTTTAGAGTTTATTGTATTGTAATTTAATATTATGATAATTAACACTTAATCGCTGCAATTCTTGATTCTTATTCTTTTGTACAGCAAAGGAAGATAAAATTAATTTTGATGGCCATTAAATTAAACTTTCATACATACATTTCTAGAATCATCTTACACCTGGCATTTATGGAAACTCTAATTTTGATCTCTAAGAATGTTATAATCAAACTAATCAACATTTAATAGAGACAAGTGAGACAGTATGGTATACATATAAACCCGTGCAAATACAGACACGCGCTAAACATAGATTTTGATGCGAGGTATCTAAAACGTGTGCAACAAACAAAACCAGACTACGGCAGAAATAGATCAAGAGCATAACTGACAAGAAATATCTGGATCAAAGAAGGTACCGTACCCTATTGCTAAAAATTCCTTTCACGTTGAAATTTATACCATCGGCAACGATTTCTCCATCTGGTCTGATATAGTACACAATGAGCTTTGCCTTTGGAGCCATGGATGAATCCAGGGGGACTTGCATCTTTTGTCCTGACCCTTGAGAGAATGATTTTGTTCCACTTCTGACGATATTGCCTTTTGAAAGTATCTATGACAACAAAAGTTCATAAAATAGCGACCTGAAAGACTCCGTTAATTAACTCCTTAAATGTAATGCTTGTATATCGTTGAACCTTAAAACAATATACTACATATCTGAAAGTTTCTTGTATAGCCGATCACGTTTGCAATTGTGCAGTTCCTAATATTTTCCACACAACTGCTCTATTACAATAATTTATCTGTAAGATTTGGCATAAAATTACTGGAGTATAATAACTTCTCCCTAATATTTGGCATATAATTAATACATTACAATAATTTATCCCTAACATTTGGAATACAGTTGTATATTATTTATCCCTAAGATCTGGCATATACTTGCTATATTACAATTATTTATCCTCAGAATTCAAATTCTGATTTATCTTGTCAGGTTTGGTTAAAATCGGGAAAATTAGCTTTTTAACAAAGCATCTAAATTTTACCTGGTAATGAATTTTGTTTGGGTTTTCCGTTGCTTTAATTTCAAAGTTTGCTGTATCACCCGCCTGAAAAATAGAAACAATGAAAGAATGAGGTTATACTTCCTAAGTTCTATATTTTTGTACCTATAAATGTGATGCAAGCAAACTAACCTTCCACAGAAGAATTTGCTATCACCACGACTGAGCATTCTTTTCTGCAACTGAAATATCTTTTCTGCAAATTAAATACAATGATTTATCCTTTCCTTAAAATTTGACTGTCTATTTATCTATCTCTATATGATTAGTACTTACCAAATTGTTTACAATGAGAGATTTGATCCTACCTAAAACTATTTATTTTAAATCTATTAAACGATTGTTATTTTTAAAAAGTAAAATTCTTAAATGAAGAGGTCAATGCACTAACCGTCAGATCATTGTCCAGAAGACGAACTTGAATGTAGTTGTTGCTTGGAGAATGGCTCTTTTGTAGTGAAAGGTATGCACTAGCTTTATCATAGTTTGCCTGCAAGTAAATTAGAATATATTAGACTCAATTCAAAATGTATCACCAATATTTACCAAACAATAGTACTGATTATGCACGCTTATTTGTGAACAAATATTTATTTGCCATGCGTATTTTATAATTGTCATCAATGTTGATAAACTCATTTAGAAAATTTTCAACCTATTCATCTATTAGGATTCTATGGTCTTAAGCTAAGAATTAGAAAAAAGCCAAACCAACAAGTTTTATAAAATTTTATAAATATTTGATTTCCATGGAACACAAAGTGAACATTTAAAAAGGAACTTATATTGTGAATTAAATTCCAAATAATCCTAAATGTTATAAAAGTATAGAATATTTCAAATGAATTCTAAGTCTTGAATATGTTGATGTACCAAGAGTTTTGAACTGGTTCATGTACAAATAGTTTAATGTATCACAATGAAATAATCCAGACTATCTTTCAACGAATTCACAATAATCCCAAAATAGTGTTTAAGTACAGAAGTCAATAAGCACATTGTAATTCCAATGAATCATTTAAATAAATGATTCCTGTCAATTATATCTCAGCACAACAATAAATGATTTCAAACTGATATTAAAATAGGAATGAGGACTTTGTTGACAAAACCTCTTTAATATACATCCCTACTTAACCTATTTCACAACAGCATTTCCTGAAGAAAGCTCAATCATCTTAATGGAAAATTACACCAAACTGTAAACAAGTTCACTTCAAGAACCTTCTCAGGTCATAATCAAGGTTCAGTCTTGAATTCAAATTCAAATAAAGATCTTTTAAAAATTTACATTAGTCATGTAGTTCCACACTCCTAAAATCAATTCTGGACAAAGGTCAAACACGCAATACAAATTAAATGTACATAATAATCGGAAAATATCATCCATGTTTGATTGAGGGCTAAAAAATATATTAGCAGCAGCATTTGTCACTAGTTTGCTATGAACAGACTATTCAACATTGTCTTGTAAATTCATTATTCTACGCAGATCATCGATATCAAACTAGTACGTAATAAATGAGGGCAGAGCAGACAAATAAAATTGTTTGGGAGTGTTCGCTTCGGTAGATTCAAAAATAGTTTAAATGAAATGTTGATAAAGCAATAGCAAACAAGCATTTCAAGATGGCGTGAGATATACTGTATTTGTATATGAATGGTTTTAATGTAAAATTACATTATCAGAACATGTGCGACTTTGTCTTACGCCCGTTACTCTTTGCACTAGAGGCTTATTATTTCAGTACGTTTTTGTTAGACAGGTAGTGTTCAATTTCCTACAAACCAGTAGAAGTCACAATCAAATCATGTACACAGGTTCCGAATGCATAACAATGACGTAAACAATTATACAATATTTGACTGGTGTTATATGATTTTCCTCTCTCTCTCTCTCTCTCTCTCTCTCTCTCTCTCTCTCTCTCTCTCTCTCTCATCTGTTGTGGAATTTTTGAGATTTTATAGAATTTCAATCTCATTTGGAATTTCTGTACAAAATGGTTTCATATAGCGAGGTGTATTAGCATAAAGTCACATTTTCACTTATGTCAGAAAGAACTTGCATAATAAATAATTTATTTCACGTCTGTTAAATACTATTTTACAGATGTGACATTTTTTCAAATGTGATAGAAAGTCAAACAAGTTGGCATGTATAAATAATGTCCGATACATGAAAAAGTATTTTACAAGTGTGAAGAAGAAAATAAACGTTTAAACAACTTGCCTTGGGTCCAAAGTTCATTTTGGGCAGTCACATCAAAATTTCGGCCATAAAGGCCTCATTTATTTCATGGTAGGTTAGTTTACCTGCATACTGACTCTTTTAACATTGACTGGTATATCTAATGGAAAAGAGATAACTCCATCCATCGGGATATCAAGCAACAGTGGCTGAAGCTTCTTTTCATCATCTGATGGCCATATGATCCGTCTTCTTCCCCAGAAGGGCTCAAAGGGTGGTTCTGTGATTTGTTTGGATCTGGGGGTATAGTAGGTTACGGTCACATTGACTTTGCCTTGTGGGTTGACGGGTGGAAGTCCATCTCTCTGAGACACTTTAAGCTGTAATTGCAGAATAAAAATAGTGTCATTATATTTATATCGATATAAAGCGCAGAGTATACATTTGCTTTATTTTTGTATTCGAGTTTCAGACACGAGTATTTAGACACTATAAAGTTCTGGGACAGTGGGTTCCAAAACTATGCATAACAGTTATCTTCACTTTTAGGTTTATTCGAGTATAATCGCAAGAATACCATATACTTATTAATTAATGATATTCATCTAATCGTAAAGATAATATTACATTTATTAAAACTTAGTGTTTTTACCAAATATGTGAAATTTGTCTCAGATTCCTACACTTCAAATTTCAGATTCACAGAGAAATTAAAATGAACATAGACTGGCTACCAGTCTCGTGGATTCCTTATCTCTCGTGCTTATTTAGAACAGGTAAAGTATAGGTAAGTTAGACGTGGCATCGCTGACGGCAACATAGGATTGGGGAAATTGAGTGTTAGGAAACGTTTTTATAGATAAAATGAAAGGATGTTGTTTTAATAAATATATGGCGTAAGACAGCAATTAATCTAAAACTATACAGTAAACTGTTTGTAGATTTACGATTTCTGGAATTAAAACTACTTTGGTAATGGAGATTGATATAGAAAACTAAGAGCACTTACAAAAGCTTTGTAGATCATTCCAGGTTTAAAGACCTTAGGCAAAGATTCAGGAAACTCCATTTTAACTGGTCCATCGAAAAATTGTACTTCCCCTGACCCGGACTGAGTTATGCCCGTCAAAGTTTCTGTTACATTCACTTCAAATGTCAAATAGGAGGAATCAAGGCTGGAATCTATTTCGGTTAGTTCTTTCATGGTGACTTCAAACGATGCTTTACCTTCAATCTGCAAAAAGGACAATCACTGATTTAAGAGTAATCATTAATTACATCTGAATTTCACTTTCAGTGCAAATTTATGAGACTTTAGTTAGCTTATTCTGATTTTGCATAATTTGTGTAATTTTTCTAAGGATATTCATTCTGATATTGACGATTTTGAAAGAGTCCGCAAATTTCCAATACAATGTGGCATATGATAATTAACATATACTACAATACAACTTTCCTAAACCAGACACAAATGGGACGAAACATATTTGTTGTTAAATGGGGTCTAATGTAAAAAGTTCTGATTAGCATTGTATCAGTATTCTAGCGACCAAAATATGTTACCAATCTACAGAGGACGACGGTTAACAGAGCGGGTTATTGGAGTTTTCACTGAATTTAAATTGCGACAATTACATAGCTGTCGAGTGCTCACAGTTTATAGATTTAGTCTGTGGAGATATAAGTAACAAGTGTAGCCAAATCCATCGCACAATAATTATCATGATCTACCTTGACCAGCCAACCAAATAAATGTCATATGTCGATCTACCTTAGCGAATCACCTCAATCCATCCAAACTGTGTTGAATAAAGGTTACCAATCGCCCAAATCCATCCCACATGAACTGTGTTGATCTGCCGTCACATAAAACGTTATTTTTTTTCAAAAATGAAGTACTCTATTCTACATTCATACTTTGTTTTTTCTCATCCGTTTTATACAACAAAAGGCATTGTTAGACTGTTACAATAGACAGTAGTTCAAAACACCTTGTTGCGACACAAATCAGGGCAGCCGGGACGTTCTGGACGGTCGCGGCTGATCGCCAGAATTTCTTCTAAGGGTGGAAGAACTTATCAAAATGTGAAAATGGGGCCATGTGTGTGTGTGTGTGTGTGTGTGTGTGTGTGTGTTGGATTTTTAACGTAGCTGTAAAACATTTTCGGTCATATCGCTATGATGTCTGCAGTGTTGCGTTTTATAGTGATGTCTAGAACTACGGCATCATGCCGCAGACATGTAGCATCATGTTCCACCCAGTCACATTATCCTGAGAACAGTCCCACCAGTCCTAGCACTAACCTCTTAATGCTGAGTGACAAGCGAGGCAGCTGCTAGTACCATTTATATAAGTCCTTGGTATGACTCGGCTGGGTTTCAAATCCGCGACCTCTCGCATCCGAGGCGGACGCTCTAACCACTAGGCTACCGGAGCAGTCCAGAAAAGATTGGGAACCACTGCAATAGACCTATTGCCACTTTGTACGAGTGATGTTCCTTTGTGTACGGTCAGGGGTAATTCTGAGTAGAATGACAATATGCTCATTAATTTTTATTACAAACGTTTTAAAAATAAAAACAGCCATGCAAAATTCTTTTGGATCTCAATTTTCAGTATACATAAACCATAGTATAACATACCTAAAGTCTATATTATTTACACATTTAACTGACACAATTCCTTCTATATACAGTTTTACTCCGAATTACCTCTGACCTTTGGATCTTCTTCAATGCCTAGAAAGCAACATTGCGAGTGATATGTCAATGCGTCTATATAATGTAGGCTAGGTTGGTGTAGATGGTTGTCATTTATTAAAAGACTTGCCATTATACTTCAGACAGTCAATTCATTTCAGTTTTGTAACAATTTTGCTTCTCGTTACTGTTGACCAAAAAAAGGAGGTACTCACAGGAAATGCCTTTTCCGTAACTGGAGCAGGAAGCATCTGACCGTTTTTCCAGATGTTGTTACTGTACTTGCTTTTTATTCGCAGATTTACCTTTCCTTTAACAGGTTTTCCAAATGTATATCTGTAATAATAATAACAATAGTAGTAGTAGTAGTAGTAGTAGTAGTAGTAGTAGTAGTAGTAGTAGTAGCAGTAGTAGTATTTCCAATGGTTCAGTAAGAATAGTGAGAAAAGTAATTTCGGTTTATGACAAGGGAAGCATACGCCTATGGATTTAGGAGTTCTGACGATTAGTCTTGCTCTATTATAATCTATAAGATAGTGAAGGAGGAGAATTGATAATAATATTGATGTTAATGATGAACATGATCCCAAAGATTACGATGAAGATAAAAATGATAATGAAAACAACCGGGAATGATAACTTCTGTACGAGATTATTGCTTTAAATAAAACTGAACATCCAGATGGTCATCACAGAGAGAGAGAGAGAGAGAGAGAGAGAGAGAGAGAGAGAGAGATGTACTTTGCTGTGATGGATCCTTTAAACATTTTGTCCGTTGTCAGTCCAAACGACGGTAAATCCACTGTAACCTCAAACTTCGGAAGAACTGGAAAGGAAATGTTCATTCCAAAAGTTGAGTAAGAAATTTCATTGGGTATGACAGCAATTGCGCAAATAATTTGAGTGAGCAAGTGAGTCAATAAGTACATAAAAAATGAGTGAGCACGTAAATCAGGATGAAAGGAAGGGTGTATCTCTGATTTTCTTGAGTATCACATTAATACATAAATATACACTTGCTGATGATTGTGGCTGTTAAAATGTAACATATTTTTGTTCACCTCTAAAAGCAGAGTTCTTGTACTACCCCCCAGCGTGTCCGTTAGCGTCCCCACAGATAGAGATATTTTACCTCCCCCAGCGTGTCCATTAGTGTTCGCACAGATAGAAGATATTGTACTACTCCCAGCGCATGGGCCCCCGCAGGATATTTTGCAGGGGGCGGGGGCAGTCAGTCACGACCGGGAGAGTTAGTATAGTAAGCAGTCTGAAACTAAAGCTAATATTTACTAAGCATTTTGAACAGAATCTTGTGACATATTTTCAACTTCATTTGCATGATTAAACTTGTCGGAATTTATATATATATATATTTGCAGTATAAATTCCGGGGGGGGGGGGTCACGTGACCCCCCTTGACCTACGCTGCGGGCGCTCATGAACCAGCGTGTCCGTTAGCGTTCGCACAGATAGAAAATATTGTGTTACACCCCCCAACAGCGTGTCAATCAGCGTCCGCACAGAGAAAAGCTATTGTATTACCCCCAGCGTATGCACAGATAAAATTTATTGTACTACTCCCAGCGTGTCCGTCAGCGTCCTCACAGAAGATATTATACTATCCCACAGCGTGTCCGTCAGCGTCCGCGCAGATAAAAGCTATTGTATTACCCCCAGCGTCCTCACAGATAAAAGCTATTGTACTACTCCCAGTGTGTCCGTCAGCGTCTGCACAGAAAAACTATTGTACTAATCCCAGCGTCGCCTTCAGCATCCACAGATAAAATTACATAGACATGTACACTCTCACAGGATGTCAACCATTATTTCTACCTATGTCACAAGCAACAGTTTGGAGTGTTTTATAGCACCTACTCTCAAATGGAGGGGGCATAGGTAGTTACATTTTTACATAGACGTACATTAATTCTACACTCTTCGTTAAGTTGTTGCGTTTAGATAAAGTATTTTGTTGCACACCGTATAAATGATGTTATACCTGGTATCTTGAAGCACATGAGTTGACACATCTTGATGAGCACTACATCATCAACACAAATGTAGGTTAGTGTTACCTATATTTCATGTGTCACTTACTATGGTCAAATTTTGTGGCTTAAAATTTAATTTCAGAAAAACTCTTAATGATAAAATCTTCAAAATATATGACTATGTATCTCTATTAGTACCTCGCCGTTACCACAAAGCAGGTGAATGTGACCTTTATTTTATATTTTACGACTTAAGTTTGCTTTGGTTTTCTCTGGTGACTTACGGCACATCAACACAATTAGGTTATTTTAGTGCCGAGTTAATGGGAGTAAAGTGCCTTACCCAAGGACACATCAGGACTGCTGACACAGGCTGGTCCGATGGTAGGATACGAGCCATTTTGGTCGTGAGTTCGGCACGCTAACCAGTGAGCCACCGCGGCTCCCCACTGGCTTAGCTTAAGTGATTACGTTTAACTCATGGCCAACTGCTCTCTTGCTGCGTATTATATATATATTCATTCAACTTTATGAGGGGATGCATCTTGATGAGTACTAAATCTCGTCACAGAAGTAGGCCACTCTGACCTATATTTCATGCTTCACCTACTTCATTTCAGTTTCAAGTACTGTTTATGCCAGAATGAACTAGATGGCTGCATGCATCCCGATTAGTACTGGACTCTTACAGTAAAAGAAGGCGGTATGTCTAGCTCCAAAAAAAAAAAAAGACATGGCTTGAAATAATTGTTTGGATTCATGAAATTATCTTTCATTCATGAACCACATAGCAGCCACTTCCTACTTTGAGTGTTTTTTCAAAGAATGCATCTTTGTGAGCTAGAAAAATAAATGGAAGCTGCATTACCTTTGAACATGGAAAGTACGTTTTATGAGCCAGAGAAATAAATCGAAGCCGAGTTACCTTTCAGGTATGAAAATTATGTTCTGATGAAAACATCCCTTACAAAAGTCTTCTTTCTCAATCTTACCGTATTCATCTACTGTGAATGTTTTTTCCTCATTCATTTTCTGCAATAATATCAGAGTTAATTTGTGGTATTAAAATATAAGTTATAAATAGTATCTAAAAATCTCCTTATATTTTAAAGAAAATGACTGGAAATATATTTATATTTAATGTTCTTATATCAAATATTTTCCTGACCCTAGTTGACAAAATAGATATTCTTCAGAAATGTACTTCGTCATAACAGTCATATCCCTGTACGCAGTAAGAACAAGATCTCAACATTTTGTCTGGAATTGTCTCTAGTTATAAACAATATTAAGAAACCATACAGTTAGCCATATCTTGATATTTAGGTGAAAACAAAACTAACAATTTACCACAACAACAATAATAATAATAATAATAATAATAATAATAATAATAATAATAATAATAATAATAATGCAAACAGGAAGTGGCCCAACTTCAAGATAAGGAAGACCAGCCTAAGGTAACAGCATAAAGGCTGAGGAAAAAATGATCATGGTAACGATAACAATGTTGATGATGCTGATGAACTTACATTCATGACCACGGTTATTTTCCAGTCTCCCAGAATGGGCTGATCCGACATGATTTGCTGGCCCTCAAATACACCGCTTGGATCCTCAACTCCTTTCCACTGGTTTATTTTGTTGCTGCTAGGGTCCTAGACATGAAGATAGATTGATTAGATTGTTAGGGTCCTCGACACAAAGACACATTG
>JAECUM010023128.1:0-22550 GCA_016617855.1 Megalonaias nervosa | reverse complement strand
TTAATCCTGAATTTCCTCAAAATGTACTTTCTTAGTTCTGCAAATCCGAATTACATGAGCCATGTCATGGGTTCTCAAACTTGATTACACATTTCGAAATTGTACTGTAATTTCGACTATATTCCAAGTGCAATTACTTCCTCCTTATTGCACTCAAAATGAAATAAATATTATATTCCATAGGGTCTTTTTGATAATTGCAATTGAAAGACTTCATATTTTTCCCACATTATGATGTCAAACATTCAATGACAGAACAGAAACATACTTGCAAATGTCAACACGCTGCTAAAGTCCGATGTACCTCATGTAGAATTGGCACAGATAAATCCAGTCCAAAGTCACGAAATTTAGTAGAATCGATAAAAATACCAAAATCTATTCATTCCAGAGCAAATGGAAAAGTTTTTGCAATGCGCCATTCATTCACAATATGACTCAAAATTTCAATTTTAAGTAGACGAAAACGCCATTTTCTTTCAAAAGTTATGTCTAGCGCGCGACTAAGTTCAAATTTATCTTGGCGGAGTTATGTGCGCATTAATAATGTTGCTGCTGTGTAATGATGAATCTGCGCTTGTGTATTTAGTTTGGAATACGGCAAACATTCAGTTACTTTGTTTCTTGTAGTATATTTTTGTTTATATAATTAAGCCTTAGGTAGAATAAGAAAATGAGCATATAATACAATGGTTACTGCATTTGTATGGGAAAATATGAACTCGTTTTGTCCGATGGACATATTGCACTCCCATGGTCGTGCAGTATTTTCATCAGAAAATCTCGTTCATATCTTCCCATACAAATGCAGTAACCTATAATTACAGTGCCAATAATGAATATTTATTTAAATTTAATCCATTTGCTTTGGATGTATAGATAATTCTTAAGATGACAATGCGTGGTTCTTTTCATTTTGTCACTCGATAAATATTTTTCTCTGTTCAAAGAAAAAGCTTTGAAGGTTCTGCTACATCCAGTTTGCGCATTAGTGTAGCATGTAGCATAGCTTTCCTTGCATCAACCATGACATGTTTAGCGTTTTTTTCTGTTGGTTTTCAAAGCACGTTTAGCAAATTACTGGTTATATCATGCCGAAGAAACTGGAGCGAAGTGCCTTTCCGAAGGTCACAGGTGGGGGCCGACACAGCTTGTCCAGTTTGTCTACTGATTGCTAATAAATTTGTGATCTGTGAGACTAGTATCGCATTTAAGCTTTGATTCTGCAAATAGATATTGTGAAAGAAACGGATGATGTTTTTATATTTTAAAATAAATTATGTCATTGGCATAGCGTCATAAACTACATGCATTATTATAACAATCTCATATGCATAACGGTATCACGAATCTCTGACGAAGCGAAAGCATAATGTAGAGACAAACAGTCATACATACAAGCATCTATTTATGAAGGATATAAATTTTTATTCAGAATATCAATTATTTTATTAAAATTTTATACAATTTTAAACAATGCCTTGGTATTAGAGTCACTGGAATACAAAATATCTAACCCATGTGTCCAGCAGCTTTCGCTAATCAGTTATTGAATTCTCAGACCACAATATTGACTGGCATGAGAAAAAACCCCAGTAAAGAACGATTTTCTGTATGAAAATATAATAGATACACTAGCGGAGAACTGATGATCCATAATACTTGTATATGAAAGCGACGATTATTCTTTCTCTTAGAAACTTCTGAAGTGTTTGTCCAACATATCGCATGCTAATTATTTTTACAGGTTATCAAATAAATTACATGAGTTGATATGCAGTCAGTGTTATAAAGTAGAGATAACACTTATTCTGTATTGTACTTACTAAAATAGTACTGTTTCTAATATTCGTACATTGAGAACACCGAGGTGTGTTACATTTAGAATGGGAAATTCCATTTAGTGAGTATTTTCAGATAATGACAATTGCGACCTAGGTCAAGTGCAGGGGTATGTAATCTTGTTTATATTGGGATTATTTATTCTTGACTTAATATCAGTCTTATTGTTGTGTTCAGATTTTCATTTGGGTGGAATAATTTATTCGAAATATTGTTCATAGAAATACAAAATTCTCATCATCAATATTCTTGGACTGGAGCATTAATATAGAATAATAGCAAATTCGACACAAGGATATGTTTGGTTTATGTTAATGTATTTATCAACAGACGGTTAGCACATCATCAAAATCCAGGGCAAAGGCACGTTAGGTTATTCGAGACTGCATGCACATCAACATGTTCAATATTATAAAATATGGGAATACCAATGGAATTTAATTTTAACTCTATACATTTGGACTTGTGATTAAACATTTTGGGCTACTTGGGATTTAATTCAGATACTGTAATTTCTTTTTAAATTTTCACTTTGTATTCTAGGGAAAAAATATTTGTTGAATATAACAATACGTGTTGATTTTGCTCTGTTCTGGGAATTAGTTTAATACCATTGAGTCGTAATATTATACACAAGAGAAATATATATGTGTGTGTGTGTGTGTGTGTGTGTGTGTGTGTGTGAGAGACTACTTGTTGAACATTATTATAAATGGAAATGCGTTGTAAAACTGGAAATATTCTACTCATCAGCTTTCGTTTTGACATACATTGATCACTTTATTGTATTTTAAATGTCCATATTCATAAATTTGTCCCAGAACGAACAAAAACATAGGAAGTGGTAATGGAGTAACTAAGGTAAGTGACTGGTATGGTTGATAAAAGGTCTATTTAATAGAACACTGAACGGAAGTGGTTTATAGTTCAGCACTGAATAATGAACCAAGAAAACATTGAAAACTAACTTCAAATGATGTCAGTTTCAATAGTTGGGACTGATATTCAACATCTATTGGGTCCAGTTTTTAACTTTGAATTTTAATTCTGTCATTTTTCAACGGTCGTCGAAATTCAATCTTGCACACAGACAGTGGGGGTGGGCCTGTTTTCCCAACGTTCCCTCGCCGTGGATGTGGTCACGATCAGAGTACTTAGTGTTATTGTTCTCTTTTCTATCGCAATACATCGGAATATTTTAAAGGAAATGTCACTTCACGGAATCACTCTTTACTGTAAAAACATGCGAATATGTATAACTTTATTTTTATTGGTATCGCTTCAGTTTGATAAAGTTGTTTGATATAATTGATGTTTAGAAATGTGTTCTAGATTTCTAGAAAGTGAGATATATGCAACATAACGTCATGCTTTCAGGTTAGACATTTTGTACTTGAATAGAAAATGGGAATTAAATTAAATGTTGTAAGCATTGAAAGATGAGACATTTTAAAGCTTTTATAATGTAGTGCGATTATTTCTTGTCGTAGACAGAGTTT
The DNA here is from genome assembly GCA_016617855.1 of Megalonaias nervosa. Classification (NCBI taxonomy): domain Eukaryota; kingdom Metazoa; phylum Mollusca; class Bivalvia; order Unionida; family Unionidae; genus Megalonaias; species Megalonaias nervosa. The sequence continues at coordinate 19,209 of JAECUM010023128.1, read as the reverse complement.
TATAAGAACGTCGTTATTATAAAATTAATTTCATACAGTCGTTCTCACTGTAATTAAATTAACGTCACATGACGTAAGTTCATGTACATGCATGCGTGATGTATATTAGTCTACTGTATTCGTTCTTAAGGACATTTTAGGTGTATCACATGTATTAGACGGTTCATTGTTATAGTTGTAGCCGTCCGGGGAATCAATGAACTCTGCTGTGGTTATTTAACCTAGACACTGTAGTGACCGGCGATTTCGATGACGTTGGTTGGACGGATGATGCTAGTCAATACAGTGTGAGGAGCAAAGGGTTCTGGACCAACGGGTCTGCGGGGTAGGGAGGTTACCGATGAATCCAGCAGCAGACAGGGAGGGGCTATTAATACTGGTCATCCGGGTGTCTTGAAATAACAGAATAATGTTTGTTCATGAACGTTATTAGGCTCCGCACCGAAATTTCAGTGTCGTTGTATGTATGACAATCTAATATACAATCATCAATGTTGATAAATCCATACAATAATCACATTTGGTGTTAATTCCATATATTACTCATATATGTTGATGCAGATCCATGTGTTCATTGTATCCACTGGCAAACGATACCGTTTGTGATATTTGCTGATGAATTATGCATTATTCGTATCCGTTGGCAAGCGATACTGTATGTGATATTTGCTAATGAACTATGCATTGACGAACGGTACCATATGTAATATCCTTAAACCAACTTTGCGTACATGTCTAGGGTCATGATTTGATTTGCTTTTCGTAAACCTGTGAGCGATAAAAGTAAGGGTATGAGCTATAATGTAAAAGATTCAATTATGATAAATTCCACACAATGTTATATTGTTACAATATTTCACAAAATGTTTGCAAAGATGGAAGGCAGAAAATAATAAACGGTACGCATATCCTCGTGGAGTACAGATTGTGTGTTTATTACCGCCATTTTCACGTTAATCGGTCAACCAATAACTCCATGTCTTCAAATATAACGCTTTATCCCTATCGTGTTCTGACAATGTAGTTGTTTTAAATGACCAATATACTCTTACATTTTCCGACTATTTCCGAAGCCAGTCGTAATGTAAAAGTCATGCCCCATTCCTCTTCTAACCATATTGCTTCACGTTTAATTCTGGAATCGGAACACCTCGTATATCTCGGGAATAATTCGATGAGGCGATACAGCCGGAAATGGGTGAGACAGAGAATGTGACTCGGTATAACTATGAGCTACGCATTCTAAAATAATATCGTATTAAAACCTTCATGAAAACAGTATAAATTTACATGCACAGCGTTAGTCAATCAAAGTTATTTTATAAATTTAGACTCTCAATAAATATACATTTTGAATATTATGGGCATGGTAGTAACACCTGAGTCGATAAACGCCATCAATAAACGCTGAGATGTGCCAACAATCGGTATTATAGTGGGATGTTATCTAGAAAAAGAAATAATTGACATTAGCTAAAGCCGTATGTATGAAAATGCATGAACTGCATATGGAGAATTTCCCATTGTGAGTCGATATCGGACATAAGGGAGATTTAACATTCCGGGTAAATATACGAGCTAAAAGGAATTTAACATGGGTGGTTCGGTATGGGGCATAATGGGAATTGTTATCAGGTTTAGACGGGAATTGACATTAAATCTCAGATTTAACACGTGTGGGTTGATATGATGTATACCAGGAATTAACATTATTTAATGTTAAACCTATGGAAATTCTTCAATACAACTGCATGGGTAATGGCACTGAGTAGGGGCATATGGGAATTTAACATGACGCCTCCGTGTTGAAAACGTTTTGCGAACAGGGGAATTAACATCAGTTAATGCTAAAGCTGGAGAAATTATCAAATGTTAGTCCATAGGTTTTACACTGGGGGTCTATATGGAGACAAAGGAAAAAGTAATGTTAAGTTAACCTTACATGTCGCCAGAAACGATTTTGGATTGGATTGTTTTGTGACAAGGAGAAATGTAATGTTAAAATTAACGTGAGAAACTAAGCACGGAACAAGTACAAAAATGGGACAGTATATGGTCCATGGAAATGTAATGTTTCACTAGATATACTATACAACGCGCCCTTTGGAGTGATCAACACATAGTTGTCTATCATAAATTAATATAACACACGTCCAAGTATAACACGCACTCACGTATTTCCACCCGTTTTTCCATTGTGTGTAAAAATATATATTAGATAACCCCCAGTTTTTCTTTAAAGAATAATAAATAATAGGAAATGAGTCTTTTAAAATATTACTACAACGTTGTAATATAAATAAAAATCAAATTCGTTAACACGAGGACATGTATATCCCGCAATAGGGGGTCACGTGGTAGGAAAAATCTTGCAGTGACCAATACCCATACTTAATGTTCAATACGCCATTTAAACTGACCAACAACCACTCATCTACCGACCACACATGGTGGGATGTACAAGAAGTGATATAAAATAAAATTTAAATCCCTTATAAATATAACTAACATCCCTATTCTCTATAACTGCCCTACCATTGCCTTTTAAACAAAACTGCCATCCATACCACCCGTAAAATTCATATATGACTAACAATGACGTGTTACGAGAGAACCAAGGATATAATTTTACAAACTATATACGCAAAGATACTTATGCACTATCCAATGTGGAGTGAAAGAAGAGAAAAGAGTATGAGTGCTTATTCACGTGCACAAATATAGCCTTTTATAGACATTCAGCAGTTTGGATGTAGAGAAGAATAAATACACATTTAAGGCTGGACATTGTCATACCTTTCATGTACATAATGTTAAAAAGTATTTGACATTGACATTAATGCCCGTATGAAGCGGTTTAGAGTTTGTAATGCTTGTTTAGTTTTGCCGATCTAGATTTAGTTCTCTCACTAAATGGCTACTTGCTGTCCACTTGATAAACACTGGAGGTAAGGTTTATTGCACTGGCAATGCTGCCTGTGGTAGAATAAATTCTTCGGATGGGTAGCTTCGCTAGAAATGTTACTTCGGACAGAACTTTTTGTGTCAGAGAGAGAGAGAGAGAGAATAACGTCTTGAGATCGAGTTTCAAAACGTAAAACTAGTACTTGGAAGTTATGCATCGTACATGGACTGTTTGTACTTGTTATGAAAATAATAGCTTTTGTCGTTAAAAATTGCAGAGATCCCCTATGTCCATATTCTATTAAAATTTCTTTTATCATCCTTATTCAATCAACACTACCATCTTCTACCAGCCGTTTTCTCCCCATAGTGAAGTGTTACTGCTACAGTTAAAGTAACTTTTTTCACTACAGTTTGTGTTACTGCAAAAGTAAACGTCAGTTGTTTACTAAATTTCACGCTACTGGAACAGTAATGGTTGGTTTCTTCTATATAAGTGTGTGCTACTGGAACAGTTAAAGTCAGTTGCAACAGAAGTCGGGATTTCACAACACTGTAGTAAATGCGAAAGTCAATCTCGTCACTGAAAGATTTTCTACTGCAACAATAAAAGGTCAGTTTCTTCACTGAAATGTGTGCTGCTGAAACAGTAAAAGTACGTTTTCTCATTAAATTGGCTGTTATGCCAGCAACTAAAGTCCTTTTCTCCACATTGGGTGCTTCTTGAACCAAAATTGTCACCTACACATTAACATATGTGCTACAGCAGCAGTAAAAGTCCTTTTCTTTACCACACGTGTGCACACAATGAAGTGGAAAAAAATATTTTTGTTGTGGAGAAAGCACACATTTTAGTGAAAATGCTAACACAATTTAAGGAAAATTGTTTTGTCTAGTAGCACATCATTTAGTAACGAACCCGATTTCTGCAATTGTAGTAGCACATAATTCAGTAAAGAAGTGACTTTAACTGTTAGAGTAGAGCACATTTTAGTGAGGAAAGTGACTTTTACTGTTTTAGTAACACACACGTTAGTGACGAGCTTAATTTATGACTGTGCAATAACTCATTGTTGTGAGGAAACTGATTTTAACTGTTATAGTAGCAAACAAGTTGGTTATATTCGTCCTTAAAGTTTCCTACTGCCTTGTTCAATATATTAGGATTGACATTCTGGGAAGTCACTCGTTTCATGGAGGTTGGCGTCATTCGCCTTATCCCTTTAATGTCTTCCGTCAAGGTATGGTATCAGTGTGGATCAGATGGGGTTTAGCACCGTAACTTGCTTATATGTGGTTATGGAAAAAGCCATTCATCATGTATTTTAACAGAACCAGCTGACCTGTGTAGAGGGCGGTTAAAGTTGAGTTTGGTTATGGTGCAATGTACCGGCACAGGGTTACCCTCAAATATCTTACTTGTACATCGTAGCTTATCATCTTGACCAGATCAACACGCATGCACTTGCAAAGATTTTCCAAGGTCTTGGCATCTTAAAGTTGTTCTTGTTGAAACTATTTATGGCATTAACACGCAAGTCAGTGTTCTTCTGGTTAAACTCTAGCGCCGTATGAATCCTGGTGATGAGCGTACCAAGGTTAGTTGCGGTAGTGAATGATATATCATTGTTCTTCAGGTCAGAGGTAGGGCACCTGCTTGTGTATCTGGTGAGGCGACCTATGAGCTTATTTGCTAGGCCGTGTTCGTAAGCGGATAGTCACTTCTTTGGGATAATTACGGACTCGGGAACTAGTAAAAAAGAAACACTATGAGGATCTCATATGGATGGTCCAAGTCCACCTCTAACATGTTTCCCTTGCGGTAGTCTGGGACTATGCTACTCAAATCAATATCTTCTGGTTTGGCCAATCGAGTGCCATCCGTGAGCAGGCTCTGCATCATGGCCCTACAATAAAGGTTATTGGATCAGTTTAGATACTCTAGGTGGTATGATTGATTGGGTATTAGGCCAGCAGTTCGGATTAGCCTTCGCGTATTGCTTACTAGCACTGGGGGTGCCGCCATGGTCCCTCTTTCAACAAAGAGGTGCATATCGATGTCTGTTAGTATCATAAGCTTTGAGAAGGGCATCCCAGCTCATACCGGTTGTGCTCAGAAGACAATATATGGTACTTTAGCGGGTCCCAATGCTGGTCGCATAGACCCCTCACACCAGGTCCACCAATCCATATAGTAGTACGGATAGACATCATTGGGAGTCAGAAGTGGAGATAGTGTGCGTTATATAGACTAAAGTACAGCTTATTCTTTCTAGGTTGTGGTCGAAAGGTTCCTTGTGGCTTTGTGGTTTTGAGTCGATGTCGCGGAAATATATGACGTGACTCTTGAGAAGATCAGGTCGGGAGAAGAGGTGTATGCGCCCCCAGAGAGAGATGTTGTTTGATGAGAACTCAAGAAAGGAACTTTGTGATTGTGTCCTACCAGATACAAACTGGACAGTTTAAAATTAATGTTGTTATTCAAAATGATATATTTTAATGATTTTACATCGCTTTTGTTCTACAATTTATACAAGTTTAACATTTTTACCTTTAAACTTGTATCTTGCAGTTCATCATGGTTGAATTTATTAGGAAGGGTTATCTTCATAACAGTTTTTTGCAATTCTTTATTTTTTCTCAATAAGTTCTTTTTTTTAGTTTACAACATAGGACAGTAATTGTGATGAGGAGGTTTAAAAAACTAGTACATGTATTAAAAACTAGTATATACATGTATGCATCCACATACATACATACATACATACATACATACATACATACATACATACATACATACATACATACATTCATTCATACATCTTGAATGCTGCATTTGTATCCTTGTCCGTCCACACTTGCTTGGATTCCGTGATGAAATTCTGGGCAATGTACTTTACTTCTCCGGATTTCGTTCTTTGATGATACTATTAAAAACCATTCAATCATCAACATTTCTTCAGGTCTGAATATTTTGTATTAACGCTGACACATACATGTATTATTCAGCAAAACTGATTGCTTTCATTATACGACGTTTCATTTTATCAGTGGTCCCCTCTTTATCTGAGTATTTTAATATTTACATTAAAGGTTGCTTGACGCTCTTTCTAAGACACGAACAATTAATACAAGATATGGAGTTGTCTGAGATTTTCTTCCTTGCAGTTGCAACGACAGCCCATCTGTTAGCATGCAATGATGTCTGGCATCATTAAGAGACCGATTTTAATTACTTTTACGCTGAGGAACTAGAGGAAGTGATTTGGGAACAAATAATGTGTAGTATTTGCAGATATGAGTTTTGATACTTCCAGGTGACAACGAATTTGTATGCCATAAGGTGAAATGCAGTTTGGATTAAGACCTTACACATGTTATTTGTTCTAACAATGACCGTACACGTTTTGGTATTTGGACTAAAAATACATCATATGCGGGATTTAATGAATAAGATAATAGTTTCGTAGTATTCTGAATTGCCAATTTATTTCGACTGAGATACGGTTATGATTCATTTGCATATTATACCTGTTAATCGACTCCACTTTAAAAGCGACGTAATATAATTGGAAAACTTCAGAAGCACAGAAATGTGGACTTCCATTAAATTTTCTCATATGCAACATTTGACACTATGCCTTAACTCCGCCGTTTAAAATCATCTAACGGTATATGTCCGTGGTAGAAAACCATTACACTGTCATTTATTGGGATGTCTGCATCACTTAACACTTAATTACAAACATTGTTTAATGTTTCCTCAGTGTAGCTGAAAATGTGCGTCCTTCATTTATAGAGCTAACACACTGGAAGAGAAGCAGTTTATTGCCCATGAGATTGATACTTGCTCTATCAAGCAAAAGGCTATTGGTCAATCGTTCCCTAATCAAACTTCTACCATGATCAAACTGGGCTTGCCTGAACTGACTGATGCGGCTGCCTATCAGCATTCACACTGAGATATCAGAAATGAACCAGCAGCAGAGGAGGTGAACAGACCACTTGTCTGAATCGTCATTTGTCTAAAAAATAAGGTTCCAACGAAGGCTGAAAATAATGTCGATAACGCTAAACCAAAACCTCTAACTGACTGAGATTTTCTCTAATTGGGTTAGCTTATCTCGTTACTTCAATCTCCGACTCTTTGTTTTGTGTTTCGTTTACTCGCCGGGTCACTCAATATTGGTCGTTCACCTCCTCTGCTGTTGTAAATTAAACAGCCAGTATAAATATTATCAATAATGATTGGAGAACCACACTCAGCTAGATTAGCTCGAGAGCGACTAGAGGCAATTAAAAAATATTTACCTGTTCGTGATTCTGTTAAACAACAATTACAATCACGTCAGGAATCTCAAGTTGAATTTGAAGAGGATACAAAACAATTATTTAAACCTATTACAGAAACCACTAAAGGTCTTCTTCCTGCTTTAGAAAAAACTGCTGAAGCAACTACAAAATAGCAGAAAAAACAAAACAGACAAAAAGGATTTTACGTGGACTTCCAGCTGATATAGCTGCTGCTCAACCTGAAGGCGCAGAAGCACCAGGCCCTAAACAAAAAAGTCTTGCAGTAGGTAATGCCGAACTGTTAAATAAATTTAATGAAGATACTGTTAAAATAATTAAGAATAACATTAAAGACCTACAACAATTAGCTCTGTTTGCTGTGGATGGTTTTGGTCAAAGAAAACAATTAATGAAACCTGAACATGCTAATGATATTAAAACTCGTGAACAATGGCAAAAATCATTATATCGTATACTTTATGATGTTGAAAAAGTTAAAGCTGATGATCCATTATATCGAGGTTATCTTAATGAAATTGATAATTTAATCCAATCAAGAAGACAAGAGAGAAAACAAAGTGAAGAACAGAAAAGACAAGAAGGACAAGAAAGAAAAAAAAAGCAAAACTGGAAGAAGCAGCAAGACCAAAACGAAAATATACAAAAAGAGCACAACCAGCTCCTCAAACAACATTGGATTTACCACCACCATTATCACCATCACCAGCACATAGAGAAATGACTCCTACACCGCCAGAAAAACCGGTTACACCTATTACTGAATTACAAAGAAGATATAAAGAATTATCTAGAAAACCATCGTTTCGAGATGTAATTGAACGAGATATATTGAAAGAATCACAAAGAAAATCTTACCCATTTCCAATTCCGTATTCAGAAGAAGAAATGAGGGGAATAGAAAAAACAAAAGAAAATTTAAGAGAGTATGAAAGATTAAAAAAAGAAGTAGAAAAACAAGAAGAATATTGGCCGTCAGACACCTCTTCTGGCAGCGGAACTGGAAGTGGCCTTACTAATCAAGGAAGCGGTTTTATTAATTGTCCAAACAGTGTTCTCTCCGATGTTAATCGACTAGAAATCCTCATTGGAAAACGAGCTGGTAATAATTCCCCAGAAATAATTAATGAAGCAGCTGATATTTGTAAACGATTATTTACAGGCGGTATCATGGATATTAATGTGTATCGGTCTATCATTAATGAAATCGCCGATGACTACTACAGTGACTAAGTCACTGGATTGAGTATATAATTAGATACAGTTACTATAATAAAATATCATACATAATATTCAACGTGGACCGATCATGGTTAGAGTAATAAATTCACGATTACCAGTATACAAAACGACTTACGGAGATGGACTAGGTGATGCTGTTCAAGGTCTATTTAGAAGGATAGCCCCAAAAGCAATATCGATTGCAAAGCAACTGGGAATGAAAGCTATTGATGTTGTTCGTGAAAAAGGTATTGGTGCTGTTGGTAATGTTGATAGTAAGGCATTCTCAGCAATCAAGGATAGACTAGCACGATTAATACGACGAAAACCTCAACCACCAGTGAAACTGGCCAGCACTGAAGTGATGCCCGCAAATATTAGTAAAATAATAAATCAAGCTGCTAATCAAAAACTAGCAGAGTTGGCTAGTGTACCAATGTCAGAAAAAGAAAAAAATATAACCGCTAGTCTGATAGCAGGAAGTGGTCTCACTTCCCGAAGTGGTCTTCGTGTTAGACGATAATAAATATAATAAAGATGTTCAAACGCATATCTGATCCCGCATTTGACATGGACGCACCGGTTCTTAAAGATGAGTCTGTGCGTGATTATCAATATTATTCTTATGACGCACGAATTCCAGATCAGCGTGGACGAATTGAACTTCAAGTTCAAGATACAAGTAGGTATTTCTTACCCGCTGAAGCATTTATTGAAGTAGAAGGTAGACTCTTACGAGCAGATAATAACGCATACGGAATTGGTAATCGAGTTGGTTTTGTTAACAATGGTGTCATGGCTTTATTTAACAGTGCCATATATATCATTGACGGAAAGAATATTGAATCATGCCTGGAAAACGTGGACGTTGCCACGACGATACTTGGTCTTGCAAGATACAGCGATGATTACTCAAGGTCAGCTGGTCCATCAATGATGTTTGCAAAGGATACAACTGATCATCCAGAAAACAGAAACGTAACACTAAATGCAGCTGGAACTGAAGTTGCATCAATGAATGAAAACTTCAACTTGGGATTCGCATCGCGTCGAACAATGTTAAACGGTGATGAAGAATTTTCATGTGCGATTCCACTGTCACATATATTTGGATTCTGCAGAAATGTTAGGAAGGTTATATTTGGCGCTAAACACACAGTGGTACTTGTTAGAAAAGCCACCGACAATGATGCAATATGGCGTGATGCTGCAGTTGCTGCAGGTAAAGTAATACTGACAAAACTTTCGTTGTGGATGCCAACAATGACTACATCGATTACCGAAGAACAACGGTTACTTTCTTTTATGGACAGTGGTGGTAAATCAATATTGTCATGGTTGACTATGACCACAGATAGTATTCAAGGTGCTGTTGCTGGTTTATTTACATGGCAGATAGCATCACAGCAGTGGGTGTCAACACCACGACATATATTTAATTGCGTTTCAGGAAAATGCCAGAGTAGACTCACAAGAACGAAATCCAATGGTGTTTGATACGCTTGGAGTTAGTGAAGTTTCTTTGAGGATAAATGGACATCAAGAACCTTCCGAAGAAGTGTTGCTAAATTTTGAAAATAATCATGTTGCACGTGTATATGATCGTCTGATGACGTTCATGGGACTGATCAGAATGTTGATTCTGGGTTACAGATATCTCAGCGTGATATTACAACACTGTATCCAATATATTACTTTTCACTAGAACACTTAGATTTGTTCAGACAATCTGTCGTTGATATACACTTTCGAGCTCGACTGCCCGCTGGTGGTTACAGAGCAATCGCTGTTATACTCAGCGATAAATCAATGTTATTTGAAGGTGTTGGTGGTCGCATGAGAGTCGTTGATGCTCCAGTAGAAAACATGTAATTAGATCGCCCATAATATTAAAATGTCATATAATCACGTTAGTGTTAGTCTGACTCCTGGTCAGATTAAAAAGCTACAATCAGCATCAAAACATAACTGTGGATTAAAAATATCGCTAAAAAGAGAACAAATGAGTGGTGCAAATAAATTATCGTTGACCGAGCGTCAGTTCAGAAACTTCAATGAAGCCAAAAACTCAAATAAAGGTATAAAACTTAATCTTTCTGCGGGCGCCATTAAAGATATTGTTAAATCTGGCGGAATTTTTCCACTTCTTGCAGCTATACCAGCATTAATAGCCGCTGCAGCCCCAGCTGTTGCAAAAGCAGCTGCATTAGGCGCTGTTGAAACCTGGTATGGAAAGGGTCTAAGACTTCCCGGGACAGTTCATTGATTTTGCCCATGTCCAATTTTGATTTACTTGATGCTGCTAAAAAATTAAAAATAAAAAACTTCAGAGGCGTTTTTATGCGTGATCAATTACCAAAAGAACCAAACAATATTGAAACTGGTATTATTAATCTCGATAAAAACTCTGGCCCAGGTACTCATTGGGTTGCGTATGCAATTGATCCATGTGGAATTATTTATTTTGATTCATATGGACTAGCACCATCAAAGGAATTTTTAGAATATGTTAGCAGCATGCAAAGTACTCCAATCTGGTATTCAACGCTACCAACACAAAAATTAACTGATCCACCAATATGTGGTCGAGAAGTACTCGCTGTACTTGATGCTGTATCAAAATCAACAAAACCACCTCATAAAGTCGTGCATGAATATACTACTTTATCACATTTAAACAGACATTAGTAAATATAATGGTAGATATTTACGGAAGATCTTCTCGTTTTAAAGCTCAGCAGCAAGGTGATTTATCTAAATATGCAACTCTTGATCAGCTCAGAAATGAGATTGATGATTTATTAAACATTACAAGTGTGGATCAAAATGAAGTCGTTGTTTTTCAGGATAAACAAGGACGATTAAAGACAAGCAATATACAACTGCCAGATGTACTCATACGAATTCCTACCGCGGTTGTTAATAATATCGTTACTTTTGCTGATCAAGGTAAAATACAAGATTCCGGTAAGTCAGTCAACGATTATATCAAGAAAGCTGGTGATTCATTCACAGGTTACATTATCATGAATCGAAATAAAATTATAGACCTTGGAAACCCAGCCGCAGATACAGACGCCGCAACAAAAAAATACGTCGATGATCAAGAATCTAAGTACGTATTAGCCAACGGTGGTATAATGCGTACATTTCTCAACATGAATAATAATGGTATTAATAATCTCAGAACACCAGAATCTGATTTTGACGCTGCAACGAAGAAATACGTCGATGATAAGGAAATTCCTATGACAAATTCGTTAGCTACAATCAATGATGAAATGATTACACTCAATACTAATTTTACTAGACACTTACAAACGTTTTTAAATTTTCGTAGAAACATAAAAAATCTGTACATGAATTTTTTGGTGATCCACCAACCGTTGATATCAAACTCGCCGACGTGAACACGAAACTCAACGACATTGTCAGTGGAATCCCTAATATTGTTAGTAAAACTAATCTGATTAAAATTCCACACGGACAAATTAAAAATATCGTGTACACAGTAGCATCAGGATCATCAACATGGACACCGCGCGATAACACTCTCGAACATACCGCAGAAGTAACTGGGTTATACAGGCTGTCCATGTATGGTTTGGAAATTACTGCGGCCACTTCATCATCACCGAATGTACATTATAATCCTCTACTGGTGATGCTAAATAAGAACATGAAAGAAACATTTACGTTGACATCAACGGAAATGCCCCCGAGACGTTACTGGTGGTTTCTGGAATTCGTAGCTGAAACTCCTCAATTAATTACTTAACGTCATTGTATAATGAATCAAATCCTATTGACTGAGTCACTTATCGACGTTCAACGTCACAGATACAATCAAATATGTAAGTGTCAGATTGAATTAAAAAATATTATCGACGATTATACAGTAAAAGTAAAAAAATGTCGCAGACGTATGGTTGTCATTGATATAATTGTTTACTCAGTTTCTGCTATTATTGCTGGAGCCGGATTATTATTATGAACAATAACAATGATAGCACCTGCAGTTGTAACAATTGTCGTTTCAACTTTAACGACTATCGCAGGCATTCTCAGTATTATCGCTAAGAAGATATCTGCATGTACAAATACTAAATTACACGAGTATATAGTAAAATTACATACAGCAACAACAGCTTATTCTAAACTATCGTCATATATTTCGTTGTACCTCAGCTATGGTAAAATATCTGATGAGGAGTTCGCAACGATAATGAAAACCTATGATGAAGCATTCAGAATCGGTAGCGATTCTAGTGACAAAGTTACTCACAATAGCCAAGGCGAAAAAATGGAGAATTAAATAATAACAATAATAATAATGACTGAGTCCTCGACAGCGTCGAGAGAATTACTTCAACAGATCGTCACTAATACAGCACCGTCAAAAACTATTATGATATCATTAAGTTCGACCAATCCTGAGTTTAGCGTTAACTTTCCAACCGCAATTCCTGCAAAAGAAATAGCCCTAGCACAATTACGGGTTTATTATAGCTGGCCAAATATTAGATCAAAACCATTCGGTGGACTACAACCAAATAATTCATTAGTGTTTGCAAATAAGAATAAACCTGATGGAACTCCTGATTGGCAAGTAGTTAGTATTCCAACGGGCAGTTATCAAATAGAACAAATCAATGATGAATTTCAACGCAGAATTAAATCTATTTCAGGAAAAGAATCAAAAATAGCAATTACTGCTTATGAACCAACATTATCAGCAGCGATTGAAATAAATTCTCCTGATTATTCTGTAGATATATATCAAAGTTCGATTAGATCAGTATTAGGTTGGCCAGATAAGCCACCAGTTTATAAAGGCCCACCAGAACCACAACGATCTGAATTCGTCACAGATAAAAAAATATTTATAAAACTTCCGGAATATCGTAAAGGTAAAATTTATCCATGGATAGGACCTCCTGGAGAAGGAGGAGGATGGATGGATAGAGCGATACATGGAACAACACATTATTTTTTGGATATAACCGTAAGTAAAAAAAATGAAAGAGAATATTTGACGACAATTAATGTTGAGCAAATTAATAATGTTTTTAATCCAATTAAATCTGAGTATGAACGTGTACTTAATAATCTACAAAATTTATTTTCAAGCATTAACATTTCCTACAATGATGATTTAAAAAATCAGATAATTGAAACAATACAACATTTGAATCAAGTTATATCAGACATGGAATATACAAATAGGGTTTTTACTGAGAGAGAGGAAAGATTAATGGATACACCTGTCGATAATTATTTTAGGAGCTATATAGTTAATGAAGACAGCCCAGTTCAGCGTATACATTATAAAAAGTTATTTAAAACAGTATTTCTTAAATTTTATGGAATTACAGAAGAACAATTACCAACATTTACAATTCCTGGATTTAATCATAATGAAATGAAGAAATCAGTTAATGATCTTATTGATGAACACTTTAAAAGAATATGTGATTCATGGAGAAAATTAATCCCGACACCAACCATTCTTAAATATAATAATGATCCGTACGGTGGAGGCCGCCATATTTCTCCTGGTATTGTTAATATAACATCAACGATCGCAGTCAATCTAGTATGTGACGTAATTGATGGTAGCTATCAAGTAAATCTTGAAAAATCCACTCAAGCTCAACAAGGATATATATTATATTCATTCAGTCCTCAAGCGCCCCCTGGGTGGTTAATTGTATCTGAGCCAATTAATCCAGTTTATCTACGTGTACATAATCCGCTATTATCAAGGATGCATTTCAAGCTTACTGACCAGACTGGACACCTGTTGGATCTAAGACAAGAATCACTGAATATTAATCTATATGTGCGCTCGTAGAACGTCCGAGTAAATATTCCCTGATACAATCAGGGGGAAAAAAATAATCTGATTCTGAAATAATATATTTATTTTTTTTTTTTTACTGATTTTTCATAATTTGAGAGGTTAAATGGTACTCTGATTAATGAAATGGTTACAAATTTCTCGATCTGATGGGTTAAACATGACTCTGATTAATGAAATGGTTACAAATTCTTTAATCTGATGGGTTAAACAGTACTCAAAATCATTAAAATCTGAATAATAATCAATTCCTATTGAGACAATTGTATATATAATGAAGCGAGATAACTCTGTACTCTCTGTAGAGTAAATTAAGCAATTATCCCCACCTACCCCCGTCGCTGCGTCAATTCATAAGACCACGAAGATATCTTGTTTTCTTTAATTATTTAGCGATTTATTTGTTCTCCGTTAGCAATTAGCTGTCACTGGAGCAGTAATTTGTAATAGAAAAGGATATTTATACACCTTTTGACTCTGATGACTTTAAATCACGTCGGTTTATGCAAGTGCGTAATTACAAATCAGAGTTATTTTTAGCTCTTATAAACACACCTGTATACATGTATTTTAACTTAACGAAGGATAACTTATACAGAAAATGAAATGTGCGATTATTTTATGAATTGTGTTTCTAAATTGAAGTAAATCTACGCTACAGTTCTACAATAATTGTGATTTTATTCAGTATACTGGTCGTACGTAATTTGCCTGCTTATTCAGTGTTGGGTTAACTATATAATAATTTTAAAACGTCTATATGTATGAATCGGAAAAAGGGCTCAGTGCTATAGCGTTGGACTATGATACTGACGGCCGTGGTTCGATTCCTGTGGCTGATGAGTGTCGACAGTATTCTGAACGATGCCATTTTATATATAAGATTGGGGAGCGAAGCACAGCTCCAACGAATTCAATACCCCCTCATCACGTTAAACAACGTGGTGAGTGCGTTTTGCACTTACCCCGGGGTTTGATTTGGTGGTGGTGGTGGTGGTGGTGGGGGGGGTTTATTGAATTCGCAATGCCTAGACAGTCCTCTGAATCTCTAAAATTTCGTTTCGTATAGCGATTCGCCGGGGAATGTGTCTATGCAAAAGCTCCCTAAAATAATCAGTAGCATGCCTGAGCTCTCTACCTCATTGAAGAACCCCATAAAGAAACATTCAGAAAGAATGCTAGCCAATAGAAACAGGACATGGAGTGCCAATAACGATCATAACAAAGACATCATCATGCAAAGGACCCCATGAAAGGCACAAAGGCTATCAAGGGGTCCAGTGACGGGTAACCGCTTATGATGCTACTGATTATTTTTGATATTTTTAATAATAATAATAATTATATAACATAATAATAATAACATACAAAGACCAAGTCAGTCAACTTTAAAAACCTGAAAGGTCAAGGGTCAAGGTCAAGGTCAAGGTCAGGGTCAAGATCAAAGTCAAAGTTAAAACTTGAATGTCAATTATTTTTTATTTTCAAGAAATATTTATATATATAATGAACTATGAAAATATTAATGATATTATTTGTGCTATTGAAAAATTAAAACATGACGGAATAAAGATATCTGACAATCTTGATCCTCAGAAAATTGTGTGTGATTTTGAATCATTACAACAACGAAAATTCGAGAATAAATACACATTGCCATCTAATTATAGATTCGTGAAATTAATTTATCAATCTATGTTAGAATCCTTGGCAATGGTAAACGACACACAGGTGAAGCTATTTGCACCTCTTGCACGTTCAATCGAAAAGATTAGATCCGAATTGTCTCACGAGTACGAAAGAAAAAAGATTGTGGACAATCGTGTAATGCAATTGAGAAAGATTATGTTATTTGATTCTGTCAAAGGTGAAACAAGTGACACTGAGAGCAGCGACAGTGAAGGTGGACCCTTGACTGTGGTGATGGCTAAACAAAACCCTTGGCAAAATTGACAGAGTCGAACTATACAGTAAAAAAAATATTTATTTATTCTGTTTTGTTTATTTTTTTATTTTAAGTTAAGAGGATAGAGTTATATCGTTTCATTATCTGACACAATAGGGATATATTCAAATATTATCCGCTGATCGTACTTTTTTGAAAATGCAGATTTGTATATTTTATTTGCGACAAGTTGTACCGAATATGGGTGGATGCAAAAATATCTGGCAGCTGCATTTATTGATGAAAATATTATTTCTTGGCCTGTTTCTGCATTTACGGATTTAATAACTCTTCTTGCAAACTTTTTACATTTTCCAGTATTTCCACGTGCAGAATTCTGACTCTGTGTAATAGCTTGCAGGTTACATAAATGATTATTTTTGGGATTTCCATCAATATGATCAACTACAAGTCCATCTTCAATGACCCCATGAAAACATTCATAGATGAATCTATGTGAGAAATAACCTTTATTTCCACTGGTATTGAATCTAAATTAACCAAATTTACTACAAGACTTTAACTGTAAAGGCTGGGTTAACGGTTGTGTAGTAAACAATGTTAATTATGTTTTCTATTTCATCTTGCCATTTATTACTTTCAAATTGTCTCCTCTTTTATTTTCTTAATTATTTTGTTTGGCTGAATGTTGTGTGCTTCCTTGCGGTAATATACAAGCAGGCGCAAAACAATTTATGACCACGTCATTGCTAGTTGTTTGCACTATTTAAATCTTACAAAGCACATTTTAGACCCGTATGTGAGTCATTGAAAGGAATGGAACAAATATTCCACGGAAGTCAGTGTTAATTCTATTGTTTGTTCTTACAAGCAATTCATTATTGTGGAAGTTTGATTTGTTTACAACATATCCTGGAAATGAATTTATATGCTGTTTTGGAACTGTAACTAATTTAGCTGCATTTTAATGCAATTTAGAAACAATAGACAGTTGTGCTTTCTGTATTTTCAATACCACACATAAAGCAACAGTTATACTAAGTATCAAGTAACATAGTTTGATTGACCTGTTTAAAACGTATTTGTATCTTGTCACACGAGCTTATTATTTTGCTTTGGTTGTAACCTCTCTGATTTTGATATTTTTACAATGAAAGTGTTCCAAATTGTTCCCCAAATTCAATTTCACGTGAATGTTTACCTTTCCGTTAACTATCTTTTCAATTTTGCTTTTGCTCCCTTCAGGTTCTTAATTATAAAATTATCAGTGACTTAAACTCGAGTCCTTAATCAGCTGCCAATTATTCAATACCGGATCTTACATTATTTTATTTTTTTTTTATATTCTGAAACACATCTTAAGTTATGTTGAAAGCAACAATATAATAATATTAATTAAATAAAAACTGTACAGAATTAATGGGACAACGACACGATTGAGCCAGATGAAAGAAAATAAAATCGTTACTGAGTTTATTGTAAGCGTTTTCAAAGTTACTTCCGCAGTAAATAGTGGGAACAAACGTGAAACACTACAAAATTTCAAACATTTATTCACGAAAATAGACAATACCTAAACAATTACATCATGGGATACAGAAAAGAAAGATACAACATCGTCGAAAATTCTAGGTGAGCTTATTTAGCAAGGAATACACGTTTTCAAGGACTGAAACAGATTATTAAATCAGAAACAACCTTAAAACATTTTGCTATCCCAGCAGATGACTTTATCGTACATGGCTGCAAAGGATAAAGGTATTTCTGATGGCGATTTAGACGGAGAAAATTGTATAATATGTATCTCGTTTGATTTATCTAGCCCTGCATAACAAAGCAAATATCGTCAAACGCCAAATGCACGTTGTAACCGGTCTACAAATGATGCAATGCATCAAAATAGAAATGGATCATAATACACAGGAAGAAACGTAAAAGAGCAACTAACTTTAAAATTGATCAGATTTCAAATTTTGATATTTTATTCTGTCTTTTATTATCTCTGAAGTGTTTTAATATGTTGTATAAAGGCAATCGTTTAAAAGCAACAGTTGTTATAGCAGTTGTCAAAGAGAAATAAGCATTAATTAAAAACATTAATTAGAAACATTAATTATGTATATCATTATCCGTGATTTTAGCGGTTTCTTTTCTCTGTTGAGTTTTAAAACAAAGAAATTAATTTAAATGTCATTAGAGTCTTGCTTTTGTTCGGGGCTCTACTTCTTGCGTTGTATGTTCGGTGTTCTTAGCTTTTATTGTACATTCGGTTTTCTAAGTCTTTGTTGTACGTTCGGTGTTCTAATCTTTTGTCGTACGTCCGGTGCTCTAATCTTTCGTTGTACGTTCGGTGTTTTCAGTAGATCGTATAGGTTCGTGTGTGTGTGTAATTGAAATTTGAATTACGGAGGGGTTCAACTTTTATGATTGAGGGACACGATTCTTTAACTAGAGTTCTAATGATATTATTCTCATTTCTGTTGTCTAGGATCTAAGGTCTATGATCAATGATCATTGGTCTATGGTTTATTATCGCGGTTTAGTTGCTTATGGTCTGTTATCTACTGCTGGGAAAGTGGTTTGCAGTTTTTGATGGAGGGTAGAAATTCTGCGGCCATAAGACGTTTGTAAAATAAATCTATTAGGTGGCTGGGAACTTTTTGTAAATATTGTATGATGTAGTTGTTGTGTTGCTCGTAACAAATTGGAGGGTAGGTTTCGGTGACAGGGAAAGTGTTGTAAATATTGGTCTTTAGGTGGTAGGTTTTTGCTTGCAACATATCTCGGTAGCCGGTAAGGTCTTGTGCATAAAATGTATCGTCTACTCTCTAAAGCGATACATGCCATAAGTGGACGTATGCGGTCTATACGTAATGCATATACGTAACATTACCAATGCATCAGCTTAAATGCATAATCGTACAGAAGCTTCCTTTGATGCGCCATACTTGCTTTGTGTTCTCTAATAAAAGTTAATCAGTTTCATGTCTCTAGCGATTCTTTGTGG
>JAECUM010023127.1:0-98025 GCA_016617855.1 Megalonaias nervosa | reverse complement strand
TTTGATGTAGAAAAAGTCATATAAAATTCAGGTTTCATTGCTGAGACAGTAAGCATTGAGGTGATTCTCTGGTGTGAATTTACAATTACATGCTGCATCGCTGCATTGATTTCGTGAAGAAATGCCTCAGAATTTATCATTGGTGTTGTATAAATGAAGAAGGTTGTGAGCATCACACAGTCGACCAAAACCTCCATTTTACACTCTGGACTTTTCTTCCCCACTTTCACCTCAGTGAGTCATTTCTGTGCTTCTCTTTGCGATTCTCCTTCCTGTGGGGTTAGTTGGGTAGTTTTTGTTGCTCCTGTGCACATTTTCATTGCTCATATGCATGTTGTTGTTCCACTAGCTGCTCCCATTGTTTCTCTAAACAATCTGGCATCTTATGTAGGTGCAGGAGGTCTTTCTTTGCTGTTCTGTTGTGGGTGCAGAAAGTCCTTGAGGCAGTTGCTCATGTGAATGTTTTTGTTCTCTTAAAAATTTAGCCAATTCTTGTTGTTCCTGCACATGTGCACATTGTTCTTCCACTAGCTGCTCATTTCTTCTTGCTGTCTTGCCCATTCTGGGTGTTGTTCCTGTGTGGGTGGTACAGGTTTTAGTTTCTCTCAAGCTGCTGGCTTTTAAAAAAATTTTCTTCCATTTCTTCTTGTTTTTCTTCCTGTGTGGATGCTGGAGGTTTTGCCCATGGAGGTACTGGTAAATATTCTTGTGTGGGTACATATATTTCCTTCTCAATAGGTGCAGATGGTGGTGCAGGTAAATATTCATGCGCTAGTGCAAATGTTTCCTTTTCAACATGTGGAGGTGCACATTTTTTCTTAAGACATGGCAAATTTGTATAATGTTTGAGGTTCAAATGATAGCTCATGTAGAAGTTCATATAATGGCTCTGGTTCAGATTTGCTGTTTTTGTGGCCGGCAATAACATTACAAATCAGTTTCCGGTGTTCACGAGCAGCTTTGCGGCAGCACTGCATACTCTATGACATTATTGGCAGGTTTTTGCATTATATTTATCATAATTATTTCAATTATGGCCTCCACAAACATATTCATCCCATGAGTAATCAACAGCACACCAAGTCCAATGAATGTCTGCAAGACCATGCAAGTAAATACCGCAAATTATCATTAACATGTTACAGTCATCGTGGGTCACTTTAGGCACATGAGTGTTATCTTTGTGTGATACAGATACTATCTTTGTTATTGTGTTGGCCACAGGAGAATATTCTTGTGGCACTGTCTTGGTGTTCAGGCTCACATCACTGTACACAGCAAGATAATCCTTCATTTCCATGAAGGACGTTAATAGTAGGAGCTTCATCAACTGTGGAAAAGAAATCAATGGTGGAAGATTTGTTTCCTGGCAACAACTGAAGCAGTACCATAAAATGTGAGTAAATAATAACATGGTTGATCATCCGCAGACGACGAAATTATGTACAACAAATCCCATGTTAACCACTGTAAAATCATATTCAACAACAGGTTTTCCTTGATCCAGCCGGGCCAATAGTCAATGTGTGAACTGAGTTTGCAAACATGTCATCATGCATAGGTAGTTTGGGCTTTACCTGCACAGTAAAGTCAACGACAAATTTTGTCCTTGATGCCATGTTACATATCACATGTTGTATAATAATAATAATAATAATAATAATAATAATAATAATAATAATAATAATATTAATGACTTTATTTAAAGAGGGTAACACAATTAGCAAAGAACTAATCTACCTTGAGGCCCTCATACAAAGGAATATATTTATTTTGGCTGCATCTCTGTATATTATTTTCCTTGGAAGACAACATTAACTTAATCTGGTCTATTTTTCCCACTATGTCTTGTACACTGAAGTGACCTATGTTAAAACCTTTTGTATTTTGTTTCATATTAATTATATGTATGTCTTCATGCAATGGGGTACTCACTGAGATTGTCTCCATATTACTTTTATCATTCTGACATTCTATTTCCATATTTAAATGTTCATATATATTAGCATCTTCAAAATCACATACAGAACCTGAAAATCCGTTAACTTTTGCATTTACAGTAGTGTCCATTGAATAGTTAGAGTCAATAGTCTCACTAGGTACATTAAGATTTGTTATAAATGAAGCACTGGCATTCTCCTCTTTGCCAGCTTCCTAGCATGTATAATACATTGATTGACAGAGTCTTTGTTTGTGTCCAAATTTATGGCATCTGAAGCACTCAATCTGTTTGCCATGATGGCATACCTGTGTCACATGCCCAGTTTCTCCACAGTAGAGACAGTACTCTTCATTATAGTGCCTGAAAATGGGGGCATACATGTTAATATTTGTCAGTAGTTGAGAGGTTCATTTTCTACTTAAATGAATTTTGTCTCTGTGGCAGACGCTTAGATTGACATCCTAGTTCTGAAGAAAGAAAGATGTGTATTGTGGAATGTACTGTAGGTTGAAGTCTTCACATAGGTCAATTATCAGATCATTGCTTTCTTTCACCCTGGTGTCCACACGAGGAGGTAGCCCTGATATCATTATTTTACATGTATCTGGGTTGCAATACCTAGCAGCATAGAGTAAACTTTCAAACTCTGTTCTGATTTGATTTAGTGACCTTCCATCACTGGCATCATTTCCACCTACTAAAATAATAATTTGGTTGTATTTGGTTAGGTCAGTATTCATTATTCTGTCCGTGATGTCGATTTTTGCACCTCTTAGAGTCTAGCAGCAGAGAGGGTGAACAGACCAATTTTGCCTGAGACCTTATTTTACAAAAAGAAAGGTTCCTACAAAGGCTGAAAAAAAAACAAAACAAGGTAAATAACGTTAAACTGAAACCTCTAACCGAGCATATTTCCATACGGTGAAAAACAGACCACAATAACGTCAAATCGTCTGGGTTAGCTCATTTTTGTTATTCCATCGTTGACGTATTTTTTTTTCTTCAAATTTTTATGCGACTCGTTTACTCACCGGGTCACTCAATAGTGGTCGTTCACCCCCTCTGCTGCTCTTCATTTTTATCCAAAGATTTTATCCAGACCTATACGATACCCAGATCTTGGATCATGTAAATTTATTGTTATAAATCCGAACGGAACAGCTTGTGCTTTTGAAAAGAAGTTTTTAAACTTAATCATGTCCATATCCCCTGAACACCAAGTATGATAAATATTTTGTAAGGTATAATTATCTACTCCATTAAACACGACTAAAATATTGCAGTTATCTCTGATCACTTTAGGTATTTGTGTATATCGCTGAGTAACGTAAATCACGTCAGTATTTTTATGTCTGCCTCTGGAAAATATCCGAGCTGGATTTGATTGTTTGTCCAGCATCAGATCATTTTATACTACGAGGTTATTAATAAATCCATCTAGGTCATCTACAGATGGCGCTTCATCAATAGCGGTGATAAAATCAATAATATCGTTTCCGTCTTCGTCTAATAATTTTGCATTTTTATTAAAATCTTTAAGTACTTCATAACATCGTTGATCATCTACAGATGGTGCTACTAAATATAATTTATTCCACTTGAGCCATCTCATTATCAGATTAAGTAATAATTGTGTCTTACCAGATCCAGATGGGCCTATTATAATCATTCTAATAGAATTTGGTAGTGCTGGATGGTGTCTTACTGGTTCTTGTTTTCGTGTCGCTGAGAAGTCAATTATATCCATACAATAAATAATATGAGTCTATATTGTGTTCGATGCAGAGCACCCACGTCCACCACTGGATTAACAACAATAACAACAAAAAATAAAAGACGTGCAATTACAGGCAAATGTGTAAAATGTGGCACAAGAAAATATAAATTTATTCCCAAAGGTGGAGATATCGCTGCTTCATTAGGGAAATTGCCAGGAGATCCATGGGCTAAATACCCCGGTGAGAAACATCTTCCTGGATATAATTATTGTGGTCCTGGAACTCGACTTGATATCCGACTTGATGATCAAGATCAACCAAGACCTGGAGAGTATCCAATAAAAAGGATTGATCAAGCGTGTCATGTTCATGATGTTGCGTATAAAAGCAAAGATTTACAACAACGGCATCTCGCAGATGTGAAATTGATTCATGCGTTAAATTCTATACCCAATAAATCTCTCAGAGAAAAACTCGCTAGTTTTCTAGTAAAATCTGCTATGAAAGGTAAAATAATGTTAGGGGCTGGTAATTAATTATATAACTATTATAATGGAATCTGTTTATTATAACCCAAGAGGATATTGGAGAGGCAGAGCAGCGATTAGAAAACTTGCTGAAGCAGCAAAAGTCTCACATTCTATTGCTGCAAATTGGTTAGCACGACAGGCAATATGGCAAATTTATCTACCACCACCTAAAAAAATTCAGTATGCACATTTTGATGTCAGCACCCCTAATGAAGTTCATCAAGCAGATATTTTATTTTTACCACATGACACCATTAAAATTAGTAGACGTCAATCACGCACATATATATACGCATTGACTGTCGTTGACGTTGCAAGTAGATATAAAGAAGCGGAACCATTATCAACAAAGACAGCATCTGAAGTTGCATCTGCGTTTGAGCGAATTTATCAACGAGGATCCGGACCACAAGGTGGTCTACGATGGCCACAATTATTACAAGTTGATCCTGGTAAAGAATTTCTTGGTGCAGTATTATCGTTGATGAAAAAACTTAACATTAAAATCAGACGAGGACACACTGAAATTCATCGTGATCAGGCAATCGTTGAACGATTTAATCGAACACTTGCTGAGAGGTTATTTGGATATCAATATGCAAAGGAAATATCCACTGACTTTAAGTCCGGGGAGAGATCTCGTGAATGGGTTGCAAGGTTACCAAGTGTGATAGCTGCGTTAAATAATGAAATTACTCGTGCAACTTCCATGAAACCTTCTAATGCGATGATAAAAAAATATATACCCCGTAGCGATGGCTACGGACGCCAACATGAATCTTCCTCTCAACCAGTATTAGGTAATGTAACTGTAAGATATTTATATGAACCTGGTGAACTTGAAGGTGGTAAAACAAGAGCAACTGATCCTATCTGGAGTGTGACTACACATACAATTTCTAGCGTGGTTAGATCCACAGGTAGACCTGCAATCTACAGATTAGATTCGACGGCTCTTCAACGTGGATTTGTACGTGAACAATTACAAGTAATTCCTGAGAACACACAATTACCACCACCTTCACTTATGTAAACTAGCACCTCTACGTCGATTACATTGAAGACAGGTCAGCATCACATTATCACGTGTATGACCAAGATCACTATTAATTCTGTCTACGGTAAATTGTCTTGGATTATTGTTTGAATACTGCCATAACATTATTGTGTTACAACTTGCACAATGATTGTTCTGTCGTTGCTTTAGTGTTATAATTAATTCAGTATCAATATCAGAGTCACGCTTATTTTTTTTGTCATATTGCTTATAACCAGATAGTTTTTTCTTACTACGTCATTGCTAACAGTCTGATCATTATTTTCTGTAAAATTCATAATAACCCTGTGCAGCTGAGATATTCTTCTGACTAGAGATACTGCGAGATAAACTAAATTTGACCATTCGATCCGATCATCGACAATCCAGATATTTGTATCAGAAATAGTCAATCCCTGCGACGAATGAATCGTTATAGCGTATCCTAATGTCCATGGAGATTTATCCATGCTCAACGCACTCTCAACAACACCAACAGCAACCAAAACAATATCATTCAAGACAAGATTTTGTATTCCACCACCAGGAATCTCAACATCAATATTCTGTCGTGGAGTATCTGCTGGGCGATAACATAATGGTACAGGTAGATTTGAAAACTTTTCTTTATGTAACGCAAATAATTTCTCTTGCAGTTCATCACGAACTATCTTTCTACTTGCGACTATCAAATCAGCAGGTCTCCATAAATTCAAAAAATCATTCATAGTAGTTTCTGGAATTACTTCACGTACTATCTCACATTGTATTTTATCTGGCTGCAGTCTGATTAACCTTTTAAATTCCTTCAGAGGTTCATCAATAGCTCTATGATCATCAGTTATTTCTTCGTAGTAATCTACAAATGATTTTAACCATTCATGCGGAGATTGACCGACGAGGGGTGGTGGTTGACCATGATCGCCACACATTATTACAGCAGTATTTTTAGTCAATAACCATTCAAGGAATATTTTTAATATTTCCAACGACACAGTGTCTATCTCGTCCCAGATAATATACT
This sequence comes from Megalonaias nervosa, assembly GCA_016617855.1. NCBI lineage: Eukaryota > Metazoa > Mollusca > Bivalvia > Unionida > Unionidae > Megalonaias > Megalonaias nervosa. Next base: position 91,775 of record JAECUM010023127.1, on the reverse strand, counting down.
TAGGTATATATTTCTCACCCATTCTCTCAGGAGTCCATGTGTCTCCGCACCATCTGAAGAAACTATGATATGTACATGATTTAACTTCTCGTTCTTTTATTTCTCTGGCAAGTTTATGTGTCGGTGTCAAAACAATTATATCTGAATGATTGTTCAGGAATAATTTAATCGCACGAGCTTTTTTACCTGAACCACCGCATCCATTAAGATAAATAGTCTTATGTCTAGCCACAGGATCATACACAGATGGTGCTGACGACAATTCTAATATTTGATTATTTTTGTAATATATTTCCTGAATTTCAACGTCGGCAGATTCAGAATAACTAAGTATATTTTCTTGTTTTGTTCTATATGATCCCATTCACCATTACCAAGTAGCGGTTTTAACAAATCCGTATATTTTTTATTTATATAAAACGAATCCGTAGCAACTCTGACAGCGTAACGAGGAAGTCTATTTATCATAGACAGTAGATTTATCGAAACGTAGGCTAGCATTGAAGATCTTAAATGAGTAAACTGCGGTGAGTCGCCATCAATTTAGCTCACAATTGTACCTAGTTTGGTTCCGTCTGATATATAAGCATTACTTCGATTCATAAATGTATTTTTTTCCGTTGTATCAGCGATTATAAAATCGAGTTCAGCATCGTCCATAATTAATGTTGTACAGTGTCGTTTATGATCATATGATCCTCCTTGAGTAAATTTACCGATTATCTTTCTACCAAGATTTTTTGCAAGTTTCTCATCGCTTTCTTTCCTGCATTTAGATATATAAACAATACCCTCCTCGTTAAGATCAGGAAATTCTTTCCTGACATCATCAATATTAAATCTATCCGGTTCTCGTAACCAAACTTGTTTCTGTGGACGATACGATATAATCGCTTCATTTACTTTTGATGATATCAATATTTTATTATCGAGCATATATCGTAATAGTACTGTTGGAACCCAACATTTTTCTGAAAAATGTTTTCCAAACCAAGCATAAGTAATCGGATGGAGATTTTCTGTAAACTCGAATGATTCTATATAGGCGAATCCAGTCAGGTCAAAATCTGGTAAGGGTCCGTTTATCGCAACTCTGGTCATCTCATGTGATGGATGTCCAAATCTCTTAAAGTATTTAGAACATTCTCCGTATCCAAGAAAACTTCCAGGATAACACGCTACCATATCAACGGAGATAACGTCACTATACTTGTATTTAGTATTCCATAATCCACCGTGCCCGTATTCAATACAACTTTTCTGAACATCTTCAAGAAATTCCAATCGTGTCGGTTTCCATGAATTTTTCTCCTGAGAAAAGTGAGCAGCAACTGAGGGAACGGTAAAACAGTTATTTAGTAATTGTCCAACTTTGACATCGTCAGAAGTATATTTTAATGCAAGATTTTTCATTTCTCCATGAAGAGATTCTGTACGATAAATATCACCACCGGGCCGTACAAACTGATCATAATAATCATATTCTGAACTTTGAAACAATTAAACAGACACAGGGTCACTTTTACTGATATTCCTGATGAAATCAAATATATGACCATCATAAAATTTAACCGTTCTATCTCGTGGAAATATTGTTACTGCCATAGTCCATGCATATGCGTTATGATCAATAATATCTATCGAAGTTCCTCTTGATTCATATTTCGATTTATACAAAATCTCTCCGGTTAACATCTTCACTGTTATTGGGAATTTTAATATCTTTCCCAGCTCAGCAACATCTTTAATAGATGCTCCAGTATCTTTAACTGCTTCTGCCCATGTATTTATTTTTTACGTCGTAAATATGTTAAACCATTACCACATTCAGCTACACAGTTTATTCTTGACTCTGACAGTCTCATCGGTTTGAGATCCGCGACGTTAGGTTTATTATTCAGCGGATATATTGCATAGACAACTGCAGTCACAGGGTGTTCTCGTTCATAATACGGTTTGTCAATGCCAGTCAGTATTCCGGGTTTGGATTTATTATTCAAGAGAACAATATTATATCCCGACTGCATGCGGACTGGATCATATTTGTCACGGATATTCGAAGTGTCGTCGTCTGTCCTCACAATAAATTTTATTAAAATGAAATATTTTTGAATATCAAGATGGTTAATAATCTCTCTTCCTCGTTTGTCATTCATTATAGTATCGACAACATTTCCGATCCTGAATGTTGACCACACATGAGCCGCACCATCGTCACGAAATTCCTTCCTTGCTTCACGGATACGTTTGGTTACATCCTGATTTGTTAAAGTCAGATCTTGCATCGAAGAACTAAATTTATATTCTGGTAGTCTGCAAAATCAAATCTAGCTCCCGCTGAGACGACGGAAGGTACAATTGCGGATAATTCCTCCATATTATAATTAAGACAAATATTTAAATTAAATTTTAGTATATATATATAATAATTCAAACAAAGAATAGATGTAATTGGCTTATGATCGGATATACTTCACCTTGTAACAAAGCATGCGTGAATGAATTCTGCAGCTACCATATGCAAAGCGTTAGACATAGTAGTCTAGGACCAAAACCGTGTGTGCAATGTGGTGTTGGAGTTAGAGGAAAAACTCAGTTATGTGTAAAATGTGGTGGTAAAAAATATAGAGAACTAAAACGATATTACGATAAAAAAATGTCGAATCTCCTATAAAAACCGCAGAAGGTTATCTCGCTAGATTTTCAAAAAAAGAGAAAATGAATTAGACAAATAATATTATTATATAAATGGAGCAAAATGAGTTTGTGAAACATCCAATCATTAAAAATTATGAAGCGTCTCGTGATGGTACTATCAGAAATTGCAGATTGAAAAAACCAGTCGGTGTTGTTGATAATGTTGGTTATTTTAGATTCAATATTGGGAAAAAAAGATATCTATCTCATAGGTTCATATTGGAATGTTTTCATGGGGTCATCGAAGATGGACTTGTAGTTGATCACATTGATGGAAATCCCAAAAATAATCATTTATCTAACCTGCAAGCTATTACACAGGGTCAGAATTCTGCACGTGGAAATACAGGAAAGTGTAAAGTATTTGGAAAGAGAGCTATTAAATCCATAAATGCAAGTACTGGTGAAGAGATAATTTTTAATTCCATGAACATGGCTGCTGAATATTTTAATATTGTACCGATCTCGGTACAACATGTCGCAGATAATATACAAAAATCTACATATTCAACGAAATATGATCAGCGGATAATATTTGAATATATCTCTATTGTGTCAGATAATGAAACGATATAACTCTATCCTCTTAACTTAAAATAAACAAAACAGAATAAATAAATATTTTTTTACTGTATAGTTCGACTCTGTCAATTTTGCCAAGGGTTTTGTTTAGCCGTCACCACCTTGACTCCGTCAAGGGGTCCACCTTCACTGTCGCTGCTCTCAGTGTCACTTGTTTCACCTTTGACAGAACCAAATAACATAATCTTTCTCAATTGCATTACACGATTGTCCACAATCTTTTTTCTTTCGTACTCGTGAGATAATTCGGATCTGATCTTTTCGATTGAACGTGCAAGAGGTGCAAATAGCTTTATCTGTGTGTCGTTTACCATTGTCAAGGATTCTAACATGGATTGATAAATTAATTTCACGAATCTATAATTAAATGGCAATGTGTATTTATTCTAGAATTTTCGTTGTTGTAATGATTCAAAATCACACATAATTTTCTGAGGATCAAGATTATCGGATATTTTTATTCCGTCACGTTGTAATTTTTTAATAGCAGAAATAATATTAATGTTTTCGTAGTTCATTATATATATATTTATTTATTTATTTAAAATAAAAAAAAATTGACATTCAAGTTTTTAAATTTGAATTTTGATCTTGAACTTGACTTTGACTTTTGACCTTGACCTTGACCTTGACCTTGACCTTGAACTTAACCTTTCAGGTTCTAAAGTTGTATATATTATTATTTTATGTTAGGTTGACTTGGTCTTTTAGGTTCTAAAGTTGTATATATTATTATTTTATGTTAGGTTGACTTGGTCTTTTATATATATATATATATATATATATATATATATATATATATATATATATATATATATATATATATATATATATATATATATATATATATGTTAGGTTGACTGATTTGGTCTTTGTATATAATTATTATATTATAATTATTATGTTTTATAATTATTATGTTAAATATATTATTAAAAATATCAAAAATAATCAGTAGCATCGTAAGCGGTTCCCCGTCACTGGGCCCCTTGATAGCCTTTGTGCCTTTCATGGGGTCCTTTGCATGATGATGTCTTTGTTATGACCATTATTGGCACCCCATGTCCTGTTTCTATTGGCTAGCATTCTTTCTGAATGTTTCTTTATGGGGTTCTTCAATAAGGTAGAGAGCTCAGGCATGCTACTGATTATTTTAGGGAGCTTTTGCATAGACACATCCCCCGGCGAATCGCTAAACGAAACGAAACGAAACCGAAACGAAATTTTAGAGATTCAGAGGACTGTCTAGGCATTGCGAATTCAATAACCCCACCACCAAATCAAACCCCGGGGTAAGCGCAAAACGCACTCACCACGTTGTTTAACGTGGTGAGGGGGCATTGAATTCGTTGGAGCTGTGCTTCGCTCCCCAATCTTATATATAAAATGACATCGTTCCGAATACTGTCGACACTCGTCAGCAACAGGAATCGAACCACGGCCGTCAGTATCATAGTCCAACGCTATAGCACTGGGCCATTCTTTGCGATTCATACATATAGACGTTTTAAAATTATTATATAGTTAACCCAACACTGAATAAGCAGGCAAATTACGTACGACCAGTATGCTGAATAAAATCACAATTACTGTACAACTGTAGCGTAGATTTACTTCAATTTCCAAACACAAATTCATAAAATAATCGCACATTACATTTTCTGTGTAAGTTCTCCGTTCGTTAGGTTAAAATACATGCATACAGCTGTGTTTATAAGAGCTAAAAATAACTCTGATTTGTAATTCAACGCACTTACAATCCGACGTGATTTAAAGTCATCAGAGTCAAAAGGTGCATAAATATCCTTTCTTATTACAAATTACTGCTCCAGTAACAGCTAATTGCTAACAGAGAACAAATAAATCGCTAAATAATTAACCGTTTTGATGAAAGAAAACAAAATATCTTCGTGGTCTTATGAATTGACGCAGCGACGGGGGAGATAATAACTGCTTAATTTACTCTACACAGAGGACAGGAGTTATCTCGCTTCATTATATGTACAATTGCCTCAAACATATATTATTCAGATTTTAATGATTTTGAGTAATGTTTAACCCATCAGATCGAGAAATTTGTAACCATTTCATTAATCAGAGTACCATTTAGCCCATCAAATTATGAAAAATCAGTAAAAAAAATATATTATTTCAGAATCAGATTATTTTTTTATTTTTATAACTTACTCAGACGTTCTACGATAACGCTCTATGAGCGCACATATAGATTAAAATACAGTGATTCTTGTCTTAGATCCAACAGGTGTCCAGTCTGGTCAGTAAGCTTTAAATGCATCCTTGATAATAGCGGATTATGTACACGTAGATAAACTGGATTAATTGGCTCAGATACAATTAACCACCCGGGGGGGGGCTTGAGGACTGAATGAATATAATATATATCCTTGTGGAGCTTGCGTGGATTTTTCAAGATCTACTTGATAGCTGCCATCAATTACGTCACATACTAGATTGACTGCGATCGTTGATGTTATATTAACAATACCAGGTGAGATATGGCGGCCTCCACCGTGTGGATCATTATTATGTTTAAGAATGGTTGGTGGCGGGATTAATTTTCTCCATGAATCACATATTCTTTTAAAGTGTTCATCAATAAAGTCATTAACTGATTTCTTCATTTCCATATGATCAAATCCTGGAATTGTAAACGTTGGTAATTGTTCTTCTGTTATTTTATAATGTTTAAGAAATACTGTTTTAAATAACTTTTTTGTGGGCATACGCTGAATTGGGTCGTCTTCATTAACTATATAGCTCTTAAAATAACTATCGTCACGTACATTCATTATTCTTTTCTCTCTTTCAACAAAAACCTTGTTTACATATTCTATGTCTGATATAACCTGATTTAAATGTTGTATTGTTTCAATTATCTGATTTTTTAAACCATTGCTATAAGAAGTATTGATGTTGGAAAATAAATTTTGTAGATCATTAAATACGTGTTCGTATTCAGATTTAATTGGATTAAAAACATTATTAATTTGTTCAACATTAATTGTTGCCAGATATTCTCTTTCATTTTTTTTTACTTCTGGTTATAACTAAAAAATGTTGTATTGTTCCATCTATAAATCTATCAAGTCCTTCTCCTCCAGGAGGTCCTATCCATGGATATTTATTACCTTTGCGATATTCTAGAAGTTTTATAAATATTCTTTTATCTGTAATGAAATCAGATCGTTGTGGTTCTGGTGGGCCTTTATAAGCTGGCGCAACTTCAGGCCATCCTAATACTGATCTAATCGAACTTTGATAAATATCTACAGAATAATCAGGAGAATTTATTTCAATCGCTGCTGATAATGTTGGTTCGTAAACAGTAATTGCTATTTTTGATTCTTTACCTGTAATAGATTTAATTCTGCGTTGGAACTCATCGTTGATTTGTTCTATTTGATAACTGCCCGTTGGAATACTAACTACTTGCCAATCAGGAGTTCCATCAGGCTTATTCTTATTGGCAAACACTAATGAATTATTTGGTTGTAGTCCACCAAATGGTTTTTATCTAATATTTGGCCAACTATGATAAACTCGTAATTGCGCTAATGCTATTTCTTTTGCAGGAATTGCTGTTGGAAAGTTAACGCTAAACTCAGGATTGGTCGAACTTAATGATATCATACTAGTTTTTGACGGTGCTGTATTAGCGACGATCTGTTGTAATAATTCTCTTGACTCAGTCAAGGACGTTGACATTAATATTATTGTTATTATTTTAAATCGGGAATTTTTGATCCTCCGCTTTTTCGCCTTGGCTATTGTCAAGGAATGCTTCATCATAGGTTTTCATTATCGTTGCGAACTCCTCATCAGATATTTTACCATCGCTGAGGTACGAAGAAAGATACGACGACAGTTTAGAATACGCCGTTGTTGCTGCATGTAATTTTATTATATACTCGTGTAATTTAGTATTTGTACATGAAGATATCTTCTTAGCGATAATACTGAGAATGCCTGCGATAGTCGTTGAAGCCGAAACGACAATTGTTACAACTGCAGGCGCCGTCATTGTTATTGTTGACAATAATAATCCGGCTCCAGCAATAACAGCAGAAACTAAGTAAACAACTATATCAATGACAATCATACGTCTTCGATATTTTTTTTTACTTTTACTTTATAATCGTCGATAATATTTTTTAATTCAATCTGACACTTACATATTTGATTGTATCTGTGACGTTGAACTTCGATGTAGGACTGGGGTCCTTGGGTTTGATTCATTATACTATGACGTTAAGTAATTAATTGAGGAGTTTCAGCTATGAATTCCAGACACCACCAGTAACGTCTCGGGGGCATTTCCGTTGATGTCAACATGAATATTTCTTTGGTGTTCTTATTTAGCATCACCAGTAGAGGATTATAATGTACATTCGGTGATGATGAAGTGGCCGCAGTAATTTCCAAACCGTACATTGACAGCCTGTATAACCCAGTTACTTCTGCGGTATGTTCGAGACTGTTATTTTGTGGTGTCCATGTTGATGATCCCGATACTACTGTGTACACGATATTGTTAATTTGTACGTGTGGAATTTTAATCAGATCAGTTTTACTAACAATATTAGGGATTCCACTGACAATATCATTGAATTTCGTGTTCACGTTTCTGCGAAATTTCAGAAACGTTTGTACATGATTAAAAAATTCAGTTCTAAATGCGGTCATTCCATCATTGATTGTAGCTAACGAAGTTGTCATAGGAATTTCCTTATCGTATACATATTTCTTCGTTGCAGCATCAAAATCTGATTCTGGTGTTCTGAGATTATTAATACCATTATTATTCATGTTGAGAAATGCACGCATTATACCGCCGTTGGCTAATACGTACTTAGATTCTTGATCATCGACATATTTTTTTGTTGCGGCGTCTGTGTCTGCGGCTGGGTTTCCAAGGTCTATAATTTTATTTCGATTCATGATAATGAATGAATCGCCAGCTTTCTTAATATAATCGTTGACTGACTTACCGAATCTTGTATTTTATCTTGATCAGTAAAAGTAACGATATTATTAACAACCGCGGTAGGAATTCGTATGAGTACATCTGGCAGTTGTATATTACTTGTCTTTAATCGTCCTTGTTTATCCTGAAAAACAACGGCTTCATTTTGATCCACACTTGTAATGTTTAATAAATCATCGATTTCATTTCTGAGCTGGTCAAGAGTTGCATATTTAGATAAATCACCTTGCTGCTGAGCTTTACCGCGAGAAGATCTTCCGTAAATATCTACCATTATATTTACTAATGTCTGTTTAAATGTGACAACGTAGTATATTCATGCACGACTTTATGAGGTGATTTTGTTGATTTTGATACAGCATCAAGTACAGTGAGTACTTCACGACCACATATTGGCGGATCAGTTAATGTTTGTGTTGGTAGCGTTGAATACCAGATTGGAATACTTTGCATGCTGCTAACATACTTTAAAAAATTCCTTTGGTGATGCTAGTCCATATGAATCAAAATAAATAATTCCACGTGGATCAATTGCATATGCAACCCAATGAGTGCCACGGCCAGAGTTTTTATCGAGATTAATAATACCAGTTTCAATATTGTTTGATTCTTTTGGTAATTGATCACGCATAAAAACACCTCTGAAGTTTTTTATTTTTAATTTTTTAGCAGCATCAAGTAAATCAAAATTGGACATGGGCAAAATCAATGAACTGTCCCGGGAAGTCTTAGACCCTTTCCGTACCATGAATATGGGGTCCCTGGCAATCTTAGACCCCTTCCCTTTTTTTTTGGAGGTTTTTATTCCTTGACCCGTTGCTTTCTTTAATGCCATTCCAGCAGCGGTTCCAACAGCGTCTAATGCAGCTGCCTTTGCAACAGCTGGGACTGCAGCGGCTATTAATGCTGGTATAGCTGCAAGAAGTGAAAAATTCCGCCAGATTTAACAATATCTTTAATGGCGCCCGCAGAAAGATTAAGTTTTATACCTTTATTTGATTTTTTGGCTTCATTGAAGTTTCTGAACTGACGCTCGGTCAACGATAATTTGTTTGCACCACTCATTTGTTCTCTTTTTAGCGATATTTTTAATTCACAGTTATTTTTTGATGCTGATTGTAGCTTTTTAATCTGACCAGGAGTCAGACTGACATTAACTTGATTATATGACATTATAACATTATGAGCGATCTAATTACATGTTTCCTACTGGAGCATCAACGACTCTCATGCGACCACCAACACCTTCAAGTAACATTGATTTATCGCTGAGTATAACAGCGATTGCCCTATAACCACCAGCGGGCAGTCGAGCTACACGAGCTCGAAAGTGTATATCAACGACAGATTGTCTGAACAAATCTAAGTGTTCTAATGAAAAGTAATATATTGGATACAGTGTTGTAAAATCGCGCTGAGATATCTGTAACCCAGAATCAACATTCTGATCACGTCCCATGAACGTCATCAGACGATGATATGCACGTGCAACATGATTATTTTCAAAATTTAGCAACACTTCTTCGGAAGGTTCTTGATGTCCATTTATCCTCAAAGAAACTTCACTAACTCCAAGCGTATCAAACACCATTGGATTTCGTTCTTGTGAGTCTACTCTGGCATTTTCCTGAAACGCAATAAATATATGTCGTGGTGCTGACACCCCCCTGCTGTGATGCTATCTGCCATGTAAATAAACCAGCAACAGCACCTTGAATACTATCTGTGGTCATAGTCAACCATGACAACATTGATTTACCACCACTGTCCATAAAAGAAAGTAACCGTTGTTCTTCGGTAATCGATGAAGTCATTGTTGGCATCCACAACGAAAGTTTTGTCAGTATTACTTTACCTGCAGCAACGGCAGCAGCGTGCCATATTGCATCATTGTCGGTGGCTTTTCTAACAAGTACCACTGTATGTTTAGCGCCAAATATAACCTTCCTAACATTTCTACAGAATCCAAATATATGTGACAGTGGAATCGCACATGAAAATTCTTCATCACCATTTAACATTGTTCGACGTGATGCGAATCCCAAGTTGAAGTTTTCATTCACTGATGCAACTTCAGTTCCAGCTGCATTTAGTGTCACGTTTCTGTTTTCTGGATGATCAGTTGTATCCTTTGCAAACATCATTGATGGACCAGCTGACCCTGAGTAATCATCGCTGTATCTTGCAAGACCAAGTATCGTCGTGGCAACGTCCACGTTTTCCAGGCATGATTCAATATTCTTTCCGTCAATGATATATATGGCACTGTTAAATAAAGCCATGACACCATTGTTAACAAAACCAACTCGATCACCAGTTCCGTATGTGTTATTATCTGATCGTAAGAGTCTACCTTCTACTTCAATAAATGCTTCAGCGGGTAAGAAATACCTACTTGTATCTTGAACTCGAAGTTCAATTCGTCCACGCTGATCTGGAATTCGTGCGTCATAAGAATAATATTGATAATCACGCACAGACTCATCTTTGAGAACTGGTGCGTCCATATCGAATGCGGAATCAGATATACGTTTGAACATCTTTATTATATTTGTTATCGTCTAACACGAAGACCACTTCCAGCTATCAGACTAGCGGTTATATCTTTTTCTTTTTCTGATAGTGGTACATTAGCCAACTCTGATAGTTTTTGGTTCGCAGCTTGAATTATTATTTTACTAATATTTGCGGGCATCACTTCAGTGCTGGCCAGTTTCACTGGTGGCTGAGGTTTTCGTCGTATTAATCGTGCTAGTCTATCCTTAATTGCTGAGAATGCCTTACTAGCAAGATTACCAAGAACACTGGGGCCTTTTTCACAAACAACATCAATAGCTTTCATTCTCAGTTGCTTTGCAATCGGTATTGCTTTTGGGGCTATCCTTCTAAATAGACCTTGAACAACATCACCTAGTCCATCTCCGTAGGTCGTTTTGTATACTGGTAATCGTGAATTTATTACCCTGACGATGGTCGGTCCACGTTGAGTATTATGTACAATCATTTCATTATAGTAACTGTATCTAATTGTATACTTAATCACTGTGGTAGTCATCGGCGATTTCATTAATGAGGGATCGATACACATTAATATCCATTATACCGCCTGTAAATAATCGTTTACAAATATCGGCTGTTTCATTAATTATTTTTGGGGAATTATTACCAGCTCGTTTTCCGCCAATCAGAATTTCTAATCGTTCAACATCGGCAAGGACGTTGCTGGGACATGGAGTAACAAGACCACTTCCTTGAGTAGTAAGACCGCTTCCAGTTGCGCCGAATGAATCTTCATCTTCAGGCGATAAAGATAATCTTCCTCTAAGTTCTTCTAGTTTTCTCCGGCGTTCTGCTCCTGCGCTCTTCCATGCTTTTAACTCTTCTTGTCTTTTCTCATATTCCTCTTGTTGTTTTTCTCTCCGTTTTTTTTCTTGTTCCAACATTCTCTCTTTTTCTTCTCGTTTTTGTTCTGTTATCCTTGCTAGTCCCTCTTCAAATATTTGTTCTAACGCTCCAATTTCCATTTGTCGCACTGGAAGTAATTTCGATGATTTATATTTGTTTATACTATCAATATAGATAGAATATTTTTCATCATTACGTCGAATTCGTTTTTTACCAGTGTACACACGATATAACCACTTTTCCCAATTTTCATCATTTATATATTCACCGCCGTATTCGGGTTTTAGATAACCCTTCCGTTTTGAATAACTATTAACAGCTAGTTCAGCTAATTCATATATGTCTTTAACAGATTTAATTTTTTCAATCCCTGTTTCGGAAAACTTATTTAAAAAACTAATTCTACTTTTAGCTGTTATTAATTCTGGTTGTTCTGCAATCGGTTGTTCATCATCATATTGTTCATTCGGTGGTGGTAACGCGGCAGCTATTTCAGTCGGAAGTTCTCGCAAAATCTTTTTTATTTTCTTAGTTCTTTCTGCTATTTTTCCAGTTGCTTCAGCGGTCTTCTCTAACGTAGGAAGAAGACCTTTAGTGGTTTCTGTAATAGGTTTAAATAATTGTTCTGCACCTTCTGCAAATTCAACTTGAGATTTCTGACGTGATTGTAGTTGTTGCTTGACAGAATCACGGACAGGTAAATATTTTTTAATTGCCTCTAGTCGCTCTCGAGCTAATTTAGCTGAGTGTGGTTCTCCAATATTCATTATTGATAATATTTATAATAGCTGTTTAATTTACAGCAGCAGAGAGGGTGAACGACCACTATTGAGTGACCCGGAGAGTAAACGAGTCGCATAAAAGTTTGAAAAAAAATACGTCAACGATGGAATAACAAAAATGAGCTAACCCAGACGATTTGACGTTATTGTGGTCTATTTTTCTATGGAAATATGCTCGGTTAGAGGTTTCAGTTTAACGTTATTGACCTTGTTTTTTTCAGCCTTTGTAGGAACCTTTATTTTTGTAAAATAAGGTCTCAGGCAAAATTAGTCTGTTCACCCTCTCTGCTGCTAGTCTGTACATCTATTTTAAGAAGTCTCCTTGGTATTATGCTTTTCAATATTGAGGAGCCAATTATTAGAGTCCTGTCTTTTCTGGCTTGTGATTTCATGAGTTGGACTCTGGTTTGTATTTCAGACACATCTCTTGGAGGAAGGGGTGCTGAACTGGTGTCTCAGTTGTGTGAGCTAATCGAGCTGATGTTGACACATTTTTCTGAGCACTGGGAAATGCAGTTGTTGGTGCAGGCAACATACTTGTCTGAGCTGAGGGCCATGGGTGTACACTTATTGCTGTTGCAGGTGTGACACATGACTGAGAGAGCGGTACTGTTGTTTGCAATGCAGGGTTACGTTGGGTATCAGTTGTTACTTGCATAGTCATTTTACATTTTCTTTTGGCTGGTATTGGGATTGTCTGTGTGTGAGCATCTGACATTGTTGCTATTGGGAGTCTGTCCGAATTGCTGTTTCACATGAGGTTATTTGCTCATTAATCCTTCCCTGTGCTGACTTTAAAGCATTTAACTGTAGTTTTAATTCTTCCAAGTTCCTAATTGTTTTTTGATGTACACACACGGAGAAATCATTATGGTTTAAGCCATCACTGCAATGGTCATGATTTATGGAGCGTGTAATTGTCTGACACTCTGGAGGGGTGTTAATTTTATTGCCCGAGTCATCAAGGTCAAAGAATTTAGGAGCTGTTTCATGTTTGATACTACATCTAGTTACTGGTGTAGATGTCAGCATATAACTGCCTTTAGCATGGGTATTCTCATCCTGTCTACATTTACAGATTATATGATATAACCATATGAAACAGTTCAGCCCTGTATGTGTAGGACACATGTTGTTTTATACAATGTAGCTGTCACAATGTTTTTCTCTTGTGTTCTGTAGATAGTACCATTTTGAACACTTGAACTGAATGAAGTCATGCAAGGTTCTGAATCCAATATCTGTTTTACAAACTCAAACTTTTGTGGATCTATATGCACAGTGATACTGTATTTATTATGTTTGACACTCAGGAATTCTGGATAAATGTCAGCCATATTGGATAACTCCAAATCATCATCTGTACCATTGTTTTCATTTTCACTCTTTACATGACTTTCCTGCATGGGATTATCTATGTGGCTCTGACCTTCAGGTATATCAGACATACTAAAGCCAGAGAATGATGCAGAAAAGGTTGAGCTAAGTGTGCTGAGTAAGGAACCTACAAGGCTGGTATTTAAATATCTTTCCATGATTCTGATATTTTCAGCTTTTTCATAACAGTGATAGAAAGTATAATATGAAATCCTTATATATGACTAGCACATATCCATAAACTTCTGAAAAAGAAACTTGCATAATGTGTTTAAGTTGGTATCATCTGAAGTTCAGATATGGTAGATGTAGTTCAATTTCAAATTAATCCACTTTGGTCACCATCTTGGATAACCTAAAATCCTTTGTTTTGAACAGGTTTCCAAATTCTCTTGAATAAATGAAAGCGTGCACATTAAATTTCACTTACACTAACTTAATACTGTCATAAATCCACAGCATATATTATAGCAATAGGTATTAGCATATTTAACACCAGTTTTTACACCAAGTTCATTGAATATTGAGTGGAGCTGTGTTAGAACCATCCACAATCACGTCTTTTCATTGTGTGTGATGCTGCACAAAAACACGTACTGCATATCCAATACGGGTTCAAACAAGTCTTGGTAGAGCTACGATTACTGGACCTTGTATTCAGTGTTGAGCAAAGAAGTTCACTTTTGTCGGACCTTCGAAGTCCACCAGTAAATGCGAGTTTTAAAAAAAGTTGGCAGTGTTGTCGTAGCTGTGTTATCGAAGCTACCCAGAACACTGGGGAGTAAATATCTGGGGAGTAAACATGGTCATGGTTGTTCAAGTGGATCCAGGGAGAGAATTTCTCGAAGCAGTTGCCACACTGTTAATAAAACATAATGTGCGGGTTCATGTTGGGCCTATCAACACACACTGCGACCAGAATACTCCGGAATGATTTAACCTTACACTTGCCTAATGGTTATATGGACATCAGTATGCAATGGGACTGTTAATGAACTCTCAAACCCAGATCAGTGAGCGATCATGTAAGTGGGTAACACGACTTCCCTCAGTCTCACAAGCACTTAATAAGGAAATCACACATTCCATTGGATAAAAACCTGCTGAGGCAATCTGATAAAAGACTGTCACCATTACCACAAAAAGAGTTCACAACTACCAATGTTCAGCCCACTTGGAAACAATTTTGTTTGGAATATGCATGCACCATGGGAGTTAGAAGTTGAACAATGTAGTGCTACTGACCCAGTATGACCCATTGATATATTTGCAATCTCAGACCAGATAGATACTCTGAGGTTGCCAGCATGTTACCATTTGGCACCTGTGGAAGAATGAGCAGCAAAGCCTCCTAGCAGAGTATCTGTGAGCGAGGGAATGCAAGTTGTTCCTGTGGATACACAATTACTGCCAAGGTTTATTTGGGGACCTGTGCAAGATTGCAAATGTAAGCAGGGACTATCTAATGTCCGGTGTCAAGTAGGGACAAACTTTTGTTCAACAATGCACATCCATCTGATATTTCTTTGACCAGATTATATTTGCTGTGTGTGCGAATATGTGTTCAAAGATTCTCCATAGTCCTGCTGAACACAGTATCATTAACAAGGTTGTGCGCTGAAATGTTGATATGACTCCTGGATTGCTTGATGATCTTGTAAATCATGACAGTGTTTATGTTACTAAAATTCAGATACTTGTAATTGTCGTGCTTTAGGGGCAGCCTCAGTGTAGTATGTGCAAACTGGCAATGATGCTCCTGTTCATCACAAACTACCTGTGTTATTTCAGCCTGTTTGGCTTGTGTTTGAATCTTATTATAATACTGTATTGCCATTTCAGGAAGTTGCTTTATGGTTAACCATGGCTCCTCTGGAGAAAGTCCCAACATTACAAGTATGAAAGCTTTTATCATACAGCTTGGTTTTTGTATCCCATGCCCTCGGACAAGTTGCCTTAGTTGAGTCACAGTTGGCATGCATATATATACAGAAATTATTGTCTAACTGAGAACTTTTTGTATTACTGTTTTTACTTTAGCAGGATCAGAAACTGCAATAGCTTCAATCCTGGCCATTATTTCACTGATTTATGTGTCTGTTACCTCAGCAGGATAAAGTGTTTAGGCTGTTGTGCTTTCAAACAAATTTTAAAGTCGATTAATTTATCAAGATATTCTAGGTGCTGTAGTGGGGCATTCATGGTCCATGAACACATTTCCAGTTTGACTTAAACGTCTGTGTACATGTAATTGCAACTATGTGTGTGTTTTGCATGTGTCTGTGTGTGGGTAGTTTTAGTGGTGCTGATATATAAAAATGCTAAGTCTGACAGCTGATTTTGTTTGGAAGTTTATTAAATCCACCTAAGAAAACATGTATTTTACCTACTAATACTTAAATTCCCAGTAACTGCCTACGTGACTGTTCAATTAGAAAACTAACTTTCAACTATACGACTTTGCTTACTTGTGTCATAACCTTGAAATCACAACCACCAGTCTTTTTAGTTTCAAGCTGCTTCGCCACCACCATTGTCTGGAAAGTTGTCAGGTGTGCTTTAGCAGCAGCATGCTCTAAAAACTGTGATCCAAATTGCTATATCTGGTAATAACCTCTTGTATTTCACTGCCCAAGTGTTTTATGTCAATGTTCACTTGTTTCTCTTGCATTGGTATTCTAAGGAACTCGTCAAAAAGAACCACATAAGCAGCAGAGGGGGTGAACAGACCATTTTTGTTCGAGACCTTATTTATGAAAAATAAGCCTTCCCACGAAAAGGAAATCTTAAGGTCAATAACATTAAACCACAACCTAGTTAGCTCATTTTGTTACTTTTCTCTGACGCGCGTTTTTATTTTTAGGAATGTTTCGTTTACGTGTTGGTCACTCAACGTTGGTCGTTCACCCCCTCTGCTGCTGTAATTAACCAAAGATTTTATCCAGATCTATACGATATCTAGATCTTGGGTCATGTAAATTTATCGTTATAAATCCGAACGGAATAGCTTGTGCTTTTGAAAAGAAGTTTTTAAACTTAATCATGTCCTTGCCCCCTGAACACCAAGTATAATAAATATTTTGTAAAGTATAATTATCTACTCCATTAAACACAAATAAGATATTGCAATTATCTCTGATCACTTTTGGAATTTGTGTGTATTTCTGAGTTAAATAAATCACGTCTGTATTTTTGTGACGGCCTCGCGAAAACATCCGAGCTGGATTGTTTATCCAGCATTACATCATCGTATACTACGAGATTATTGATACATCCATCAAGATCATCTATGGATGGAGCTTCATCGATATCGGTAATAAAATCAATAGCATCATTATCAGGACACGTCAGCGACTTTGCATTTTTATTAAAATCTTTAAGTACTTCGTAACATCTTTGATCATCTACAGATGGTGCTACTAAATATAATTTATCTCACTTGAGCCATCGCATTATCAGATTAAGTAATAATTGCGTTTTACCAGACCCAGATGGGCCAAGTATAATTGCTCTGATAGAATTTGGTAGCGCTGGATGATGCTTGACTGGCTCTTGTTTTCGTGTCGCTGAGAAGTCAATTATATCCATATAATAGTAATATGGATTTATATTGTGTTCGATATAGAGCACCCACTCATACCAGTGGATTAACGACAATAATAACAAAAAATAACAGGCGCGCACTTACAGGCAAGTGTGTGAAATGTGGTAAAAAAAAATAATACAAATTTATTTCATTAAAGACAGGTGGAGATATCGCTGCTTCGTTAGGTAAATTACCAGGAGCTCCATGGGCAAAGTATCCTGGTGAAAAACATATACCTGGATATAATTATTGTGGTCCTGGAACTCGTCTCGATATCCGACTCGATAACCAAAACCAACCAAAACCTGGAGAGTATCCAATAAACGCAATTGATCAATCATGTCACAGTCATGATGTCGCGTATAAAAGTAAAAATTTACAACAACGACATCTCGCCGATATAAAATTAATTTATGCCATAAATAATGTAAAAGATAAATCACTTCGAGAAAAATTAGCTGCTTTTCTGATAAAAGCTGGTATGAAAGGCAAAATAATGTTGGGGTCTGGTAATTAATCAACTGATTATTATTATAATAATGGAATCTGTTTATTATAGCCCAAGAGGATATTGGAGAGGTAAACCAGCGATTAGTAAACTTGCTGAAGCAGCAAAAGTCTCACGTGATGTTGCTGCAGCGTGGTTAGCACGACAGGCAATATGGCAAATCTATCTAAGTCCACCTAAAAAAATTCAGTATGCACATTTTGATGTCAGCACCCCTAATGAAGTTCATCAAGCAGATATTTTGTTTTTACCACATGATACCATTAAAATTGGCAGACGTCAATACACATATAGATGCGCGTTAACCGTCGTTGACGTTGCGAGTAGATATAAAGAAGCAGAACCACTATCAACTAAAACAGCAACTGAAGTTGCATCTGCGTTTGAACCCAATTATCAACGTGGTGGTCTACGATGTCCACAACTGCTACAGGTTGATCCTGGCAAAGAATTTCTTGGTGCAGTATCATCGGTGATGAAGTGACATAACGTTAAAATCAGACGAGGACACACTGAAATTCATCGTGATCAGGCAATTGTTGAACGATTTAATCGAACACTTGCTGAGCGGTTATTTGGATACCAATATGCAAAGGAAATATCCGCTGACTTTAAGTCCACGGAGAGATCTCGTGAATGGGTTGCAAGGTTACCAAGTGTGATAGCTGCGTTAAACAACGAAATGACTCGTGCAACTTTTATGAAACCTTCTAATGCGATCACAAAAAATATATACCAATACAACGTAAATCTTCCTCTCAACCAGTACTAGGTAATGTTACCGTAAGATATTTATATGAACCTGGTGAACTTGAAGGAGGTAGAAAAAGAGCAACTGATCCTATCTGGAGTGTGACCACACACAAAATTTCTAGCGTGGTAAGGTCCACAGGTAGACCTGCATTCTACAGATTAGATTCAACTGCTCCTCAGCGTGGATTTGTACGCGGACAATTACAAATAATTCCTACGGATACACAATTACCACCGCGCTCACTTTTGTAAACTTGCACCTCTATGTCGATTACATTCAAGACAGGTCAGCATCACATTTTCGCGTGTGTGACCAAGACTATTATTAATTCTATCAACGGTAAATTGTCTTGGATTATTATTTGAATACTGCCACAACATATTACAGTTACAACTTGCACAATGATTATTCTGTTGTTGTTTTAGTGTTATAATAAATTCAACATCAATACTAAAATCGCGATTATTTTTTTTTGTCACATTGCTTATAACTCGCTAATTTTTTTATTGATATCGACAAAGTTGTTAGTGATTTCTTCGGTTATTACGCAATCCATGATAACCCGGCCCAGTTGAGATATTCTTATGAATCGAGACATTGCAAGATAAACTAAATTTGACCACTCAATACGATCATCGACAATCCAAATATTTGTATCAGTAATAGTTAATCCCTGTGACGAGTGAATCGTTATAGCGCATCCTAACGTCCACGGCGATTTATCCATACTCAACGCGCTCTCAGCAACATCAACAACAACTAAAACAATATCATTTAACACAAGATTTTGTATTCCACCATCAGGAATCTCAACATCAACATTCTGTCGTCGAGTATCTGCTGGGCGATAACACAAAGGTACAGGTAGATTTGAAAATGTTTCTTTATGCAACGTAAATAATTGTTGTTGAAGTGTATCGCGAACTATTTTTCTACTTGCAACTATCAAATCAGCAGGTCTCCATAAAGTCCAAAAATCATTCATAGAAGTTTCTGGAATTACTTTACGCATTATCTCACATTGTATTTTATCTGGCTGTAGTCTTATTAACTTTTTAAATTCTTTTAGTGACTTATCAATAGCTCTATGGTCATCAGTTATTTCTTCGTAATAATCTACAAATGTTTTCAGCCACTCATGTGGAGACGATCCAATGAAAGGTGGCGGTTGACCATGATCGCCGCACATTATCACAGCAGTATTCTTCAATAACAGCCAATCAAGAAATATTTTTAATACCTCTAGGGATACCGTGCATATCTCGTCCCAGATAATAATTTTAGGAATGTATTTCTCACCCATCCGCGATGGAGTCCATGCGTCTCCGCACCATCTAAAGAAACTATGATATGTACATGATTTTACTCCTCGTTCTTTTTTTTTTTCCCTGACGAGTTTATGTGTCGGTGTCAAAACAATCATATCAGAACAATTATTAAATAATTCAATCGCGCGTGTTGTTTTACCTGAACCACCACACCCATTAAGATAAACGGTTTTATGTCTAGCCACAGGATCACATACAGATGGTGCCGATGACAATCTTGGTATTTGATTATTCTTGCAATATGTTTTCGCAATTTCAACATCGGCAGATTCAGAATAACTAATTATATCTTCACGTTTTATTTTCCATTCGCCCCATGATGCATGATTGTTAATATGCAATTATTTTAACGAATCCGCATATTTTTTATTTATATAAAATGAATCTGTCGCGACTCTGTCTGCATAACGAGGAAATCTGTTTATCATCGATAATAGATTTATCGAAACGTACGCTAGCATCGAAGATCTTAAATGAGTAAACTGCGGTGACTTGCCATCAGTATAGCTCACAATTGTACCTAATTTAGTTCCGGCTGATAAATGAACATTACTTCGACTTATAAATGTGTTTTTCTCCGTTGTATCAGCAATTATAAAATCGAGTTCAGTATCGTCCGTGATTAACCTTGTACACGCTCATTTATGATCATATGATCCTCCTTGCGTAAATTTACCAATTATTTTTCTGCCGAGATCTTTTTGCAAATTTCTCATCACTTTCTCTCCTGCATTCACGTATACTATTAGTAATTTAAACAATATCATCTTCGTTAAGATTAGAAAAATCTCTTCTAGCATCATTAATATTAAATACATCCGGTTCTGGCAACCAAACTTGTTTCTGCACGCGGTATGATATAATTGCTTCACTCACGTTCAACGACATTAAAATTCCATCATCAAGCATGTACTGTATTAGTACTATTGGAACCCAACGTCGCTCTGAAAAATGTCTTCCAAACCACGCATAAACAATCGGATGGAGATCCCCGTAAAACTCGAACGACTCTATACAGGCGAATTCGGTTAAGTCAAAATCTGGTAAAGGTCCGTTTATCGCAACTCTGGTCATCTCGTGTGTCGAATGACCAAATCTCTTAAAGTATTCAGAACATTCTCCGTATCCAAGAAAACTTCCAGGATAACATGCTACCATATCAACTGAGATAGCGTCATTATAATCGTATTTAGTATTCCACAATCCACCATGTCCGTATTCGATACAACTACGCTGGACATCTTGAAGAAATTCCAATCGTGTCGGTTTCCATGAATTTTTCTCCTGAGCAGCGTGAGCAGCAATTGATGGAACGGTAAAACAGTTATTCAGTAATTGTCCAACCTTAATATCATCAGAGGTATATTTTAATGCAAGATTTTTCATTTCTTCGTGGAGAAATTCTGTACGATAAATATCACCATTAGACCGTACAAAAATCATATTCCGAACTTTGAAACAGCCAAACAGATACAGGGTCAATTTTACTGATATCGCTGATAGCATCGAATACATGACCATCATAAAATTTAACCGTTCTGTCTCGTGGAAATATTGTTACTGCCACAGTCCATGCATGTGCGTTATGATCAATAATATCTATCGAAGCTCCTCTTGATTCATATTTCGATTTGTACAAAATCTCTCCGGTTAACGTCTTCACTGTTATTGGGAATTTTAATTTCTTTCCCAGCTCAGCAACGTCACTGATAGACGCTCCGGTATCTTTAACTGTTTCTGCCCACGTATTTATTTTTTTACGTCGTAAATCCGTTAAACCGTTTCCGCGTATCGCGTTTGTGAAGCGTTCTGTAACCCGTTCAGCTACACAATTTATTCTTGACGAAGTCAAGGATGACAATTTCATAGGTTTGAGATCCCCAACGTTAGGTTTATTATTTAACGGATATATTGCGTACACAACCGCAGTCACAGGATATGCTCGTTCGTAATATGGTTTGTCAATACCAGTAAGTATTCCTGGTCTGGAATTTTTACTAAGAACAATATTATTTCCTGACTGCATGTGGACAGAATCACGTTTGTCACGAATAATCCAAGTGTCATCGTCTGTCTTTACAATAAATTTTATTAAAATAAAATATCTCTGAACAAGGTAGTCAATAATCTCTCTTCCTCGTTTGTCATTCATTACATTAACAGTATTTCCAATTCTGAATGTCGACCACACATGAGCCGCACCATCGTCGCGAAATTCCTTTTTGGCTTCACGGATACGTTTTGTTATATCTTTATTCGTTAAAGCTAGATCTTGCATCGAAAAACTAAATTTATATTTCAGCAGTCTGTCAAGATCAAATCTAGCTCCAGAATGTTCAATTGAGAATAATTCCTGCATTATTATAATTAAGACAAATATGTACTTAAATTGAATTTTAATCTCTTGTATATGATTCAAACAAATAATCGATGTAATTGGCTTATGATCGGATATACTTCTCCTTGTACCAAAGCATGCATAAATGAATTCTGTGGCTACCATATGCAGTGCGTTAGACATAGTAGTTTAGGACCAAAACCGTGTGTGCGGTGTGGTGTTGGAGTCAGAGGAAAAACTCAACTGTGTGTGCAATGTGGTGGTAAAAAATACAGAGAGCTGAAACGATATTACGATAAAAAAATAACACATCTTCTGAATCTCCTATAAAAACCGAAGAAGATTATCTCGCTAGATTTTCAAAATAATGATTTAAACAAATAATATTAGTATATAAATGGAGCAAAATGAGTTTGTAAAGCATCCAATCATTACAAATTATGAAGCATCTCGTGATGGTGTAATTAGGCACTGTAGATTGAAAAAACCAGTCGGTAGTGTTAATAAATTTGGATATTTTGCATTTAATATCAATGGAAATAAAAATTATTTATCACATAGATTCATCTACGAATGTTTTTATGGGGTCATTAAAGATGGACATGTAATAGATCACATCAGTGGTAATAAACTTGATAACTCGCTTGATAACTTGCGAATTGTTACACAAAGTCAAAATTGCAAGTCCGGAAATTCTGGCGGCGTACGATACGCAAGGGCTGTTAAATCTGTAAATACAGATGGTGAAGAAATTATATTTAAGTCAATTAATTCTGCTGGTAAATACTTTAACACAGTACCACCTTCAGTAAAATGCGTGGCAGATAAGATCACAAGATCTGCTTTTTCAATAAGGTTTGGACAAAAAGTCAGATTCGTCTATGTTCCTATGGTATCAGATGATTAAGCGAGAAAACTCTGTCAAGCATAACTTAGTAAATCTTGCAGTTGTCGTACTTGCTGTAATGACAGCAATATATTGTGAATTTTGGTCAGAACCCACATTGCTTTGCACCTTATCAAGTGGCTGAAGAGTCCAACCCTATTGTGAGTAAGTATTGATATATCTTTCCTTTGTTATTTCGTCCATAAATAAATATATCGTTCATAAAAATGATATGTAATTGTGTGTACACTAGTCAGCAGCAAAATCCATTTGTTTTCAAAATACGTGTATAACACAATAGAGATTTAGACAGTTTTGTCCCATAGGACACTAATGTTTCCAAGAAGCCCATTGTAGCTAATTTGTGTTACTATTACACAGAAACAAAGAACAAGCTAATCCGATAACCTGAGTCACATATTGTCTGTGTTATATTATATCGGCTAATATATCTCAGCAGTGAATTGTATACATGAGGCTATTTTTAGAAATGAGTATGGCATGAATGTTCATATAACTATCGATTATTTTAGTATCCTTAGCAACGTCTGATTAATACAGCCTTTTAACTGTGGGTTTTGTGTATGTAGTTTCAAGCATTTGGAAACTGAAAATAAAATCACATTTTACAATAAATTGTGATTTTATTAAGAAATCCACAATACATTTTACAATAAATTGTGACTTTATTAAGAAATCCACAATACATTTTACAATAAATTGTGATTTTATTCTGTATACTGCGCTAACTATATAATAATATTTTCATTATGTTTACATAGTGAAGTCCGGTAGCCAATTGCTAACGCGCTGGATTTTCGTACTCAAGGTCCGTGGTTCGATTCTCGTAACCGGCAAACTGTCGGGCGAAAGGCGATATTATGCCAAAATCTTCTTCTTTAGTGGGGGCGTCAGCTAGCCCGTCTATGTTTCAATAGAAAATTTGTACACTCTCCCACCATGTCACTTGGTGGGTGCAATTTTGCACTCCCTGGGTGATTATGATGGGGGAGCGTGCAAAAATTTGTATTGAACGTAGAGAAGGCCCATAGTACTGTCTTTAAGATAAGTAAATATGTTAATACGTTACTGTAAATATGTTAATGCGTTACTGTAAATACTGTTACTGTAAATATGTTAATACGTTACTGTAAATACTGTTACTGTAAATACGCTTGCTTGATTTAAGAGGTTACATGAAATCACAATGCCTAGACAGCCCTCTGAATTTCTAATATTTCGTTTTGATTAGGAATTTGCTGGGGGGTGTGTCTATGCGTCTGTGTCCATAAGATAAGTTTATGTATAACCTCTGAGCCTGCTAGGATGTCCTTTGGCAACCTAGCGGTTTCACATGGGGTTAAACTGTGCTGTAAATACGCTACTGTAATTAAGATTCTGTGTTTTGTGCTGTCCTTAATTAAGATATAATCATATGTATATAATCATAATCATATGTATATAATCATATGTATATAATCATAATCATATGTATATAATCATCTTGAAACAGTCCTTAAGAACTATTATTTTTATTTTATTAATATTATTCTGATTTCATTTTTATATTAAACAAACATTTATAATATAACGAATTCCGAAAATATTAATGTTATTATTTCTGCGATTAAAATATTACAACATAACGGTATAAATATATCTGATAATCTTAATCCTGAAAAAATTCTGACCGACTTTGAATCATTAGAACAACGGAAATTAGTGAACAGGTACACTTTGCCATCTGATTATAAATTTATGAAGTTTATCCAGCAGGCAATGTTACAGTCGCTGGCAACAGTTACAGATAATCAGGTAAAGCTGTTTGTACCTCTCTCAAATGCTATTGACAAAATTAAGTTAGAATTATCTCATGAATAAGAACAGAAAAAGATTATGAACTTTCGTATAAGACAGTTAAGAGAGCATTGTGAAAATGAAAGTGGAGTTAATGTGATAATGGCTAAACAAAATCCCTGGCAAAATTGAAGTATACAGGTTATTTACTTATAATAATATTTATAATATTTTATTCTGATAATTACGATTTACCCCAGTAAAAAAAAATTATTCTGATCCGAGTTAGATTCGGATATTTTTTTTGTTGTTTTTGTTTTGCGATAACGCTCTATGATCTCACATATAGATTAATACTTAAAACTTCATTTTGCAAATCCAAAATACGTCCTATTTGGTCTGTAAGTTTGAAATGTATCCTTGATAATAACGGATTATGTACACGTAGATAAACGGGGTTAATTGGTTCAGATACAATTAACCACCTGGGTGGCGCTTGAGGACTGAATGAATATAATATATATCCTTGCTCTGCAGTGCCACTGCGGTGGCTAGACTTTGAAAGATCTACTTGATAGCTGCCATCAATTACATCACATACTAGATTGACTGCGATCGTTGATGTTATATTAACAATACCAGGTGAGATATGATGGCCTCCACCGTATGGATCGTTATTATGTTTAAGAATAACAGGCGGTGGGGCTATTTTTATCCACGCTGCAAATATTTTAGGGAAATAGTCATCAATGACATCGTTGTTTTTTTATTTCAGTGTGATTTAAATCTGGTATTATAAATGTTTGTAAATCTTTTTCTGTTATTTTGTAATGACCAAGAAATATTTGCTTAAGTTCTGGATTTGTGTAAGAATTTCCATCGAGTTTAGTTGCAACATTTATAATACTTTGATTGGCGATGTATAAATCAAATAAGATCCCATTTAAATGTTTTATTGTTTCGATTATCTGATTTTTTACACCATTGTCATAATGTTGTGATAATGAAATAAATAAACTTCTTAAATCATTAAATGTTTTATCATATTCAGGCTTAAGAAGATCTAAAAATATTTTAAAAAGTTTTCCATCAACAATCTCTCTAGTAGTCTGCGTTCTAGCGTCTACGATGATATTAAATGCTGATCTAGTTATCTTGGGGATCCTTTTACCGTCAAAATCAGTAAAGTAATGTTCATTGTTGCTTGGATCAAATTTAAATTTTATATAATACCATGGATTTTTATTTCGATATTCTGGATCTTTAATGAATCTTTTTTCGCTTGTTTTAAATTCTTCCCGCGCTGGTTCTGGAATTCCATTTGACTTTTGGTCTGGGGGAGGAACATCAGGCCATCCTAACACAGATCTGATCGAACTTTGATAAATATCTACAACATAATCAGGGGAATTTATTTCAATCGCCGCTGATAATGTTGGTTCGTAAACAGTGATTGCTATTTTGGATTCTTTTCCTGTAATAGATTTAATTCTGCGTTGGAACTCATCATTAATCTGTTTTATTTGATAACTGCCCGTTGAAATTCCAACAACTTGCCAATCAGGAGTTCCATCAGGTTTATTCTTATTTGCAAATACAAGTGAATTATTTGCTGGTAGTCCACCAAACGATTTTGACCTGATATTTGGCCAGCTATGATAAACTCGTAATTGTGCTAATGCTATTTCACTTGCTGGAATTGCAGCTGGAAAGTTAATGTTAAATTCAGGATTGGTCGAACTTAATGATATCATAGTAGTTTTTGACGGCATTGTATTAGTGACGATTTGTTGTAATAGTTCTAACACTGACATTATTTAAAATACTCCGTTATTTAATTATTACTTTAATAGAATGCATTGTGTTCTCTCGGGAATTCAATCTTCCACTTTATCACAAGTTACTTTATCACTAGAATCACTAGCGATTCTAAATGCTTCATTGTAGGTTTTCATTATCGTTGCGAACTCCTCATCAGATATTTTACCATCACTGAGGTACGCCGAAATATACGACGAGTTTAGAATAAGATGTTGTTACTGTGTGTAGTTTTATGATATACTCATGTAATTTATCATTTGTACATGTAGATATCTTCTTAGCGATAATACTGAGAATGCCTGCGATAATTGTTGAAGTTGAAACAACAATTGTTACAACTGCAGGTGCTGTCATTGTTATTGTTGATAATAATAATCCGGTTCCAGCAATAACAGCAGAAACTGAGTAAACAATTATATCAATAACAACCATACGTCTGCGATATTTTTTCACTTTTACTGTATAATTGTGAATGATATTTTTTAGTTTGGTTTGACACTCACATACTTGATTGTATCTGTGATGTTGAACGTCGATAAGTGACTCCGTCACTTGATTCATTATACAATGACAACGTCATTTAATTAAGTAATTAAACAGTTTCAGCTACGAATTCCAGACACCACCAGTAACGTCTCGGGGGCATTTCCGTTGATGTCAACGTAAACGTTTCTTTGATGTCCTTGGTTAGCATCACCAGTAGAGGATTATAATGTACATTCGGTAATGATGAAATGGCCGCAGTAATTTCCAAACCGTACACGGATAGCCTGTATAACCCAGTTACTTCTGCTGCATGTTCGAGAGTGTTATCGCGCGGTGTCCATGATGATGATCCTGATGCTACTGTGTACACGATATTTTTAATTTGTCCGTGTGGAATTTTAATCAGATTAGTTTTTTTGAACAATATTAGGTATTCCGTTAATAATGTCGTTGAGTTTTGTGTTAATGTCAGCAAGTTTGATATCTACAACCGGTGGACTTCCAAAAAATCATTAATAGATCTGTTTATATTTCGACGAAAATTTAAGAACGTTTGTATGTGATTAGTAAAATTAGTATTGAGTGTAGTCATTTCATTATTGATTGTAGCTAATGAAGTTGTCATAGGAATTTCCTTATCGTCTACATATTTCTTCGTTGCAGCGTCGAAATCTGATTCTGGTGTTCTAAGATTATTAATACCATTATTATTTATGTTGAGAAATGCACGCATTATACCACCGTTGACTAATACGTACTTAGATTCTTGATCATCGACGTATTTTTTTGTTGCTGCATCTGTATCTGCGGCTGGGTTTCCAAGGTCTATAATTTTATTTTGGTTCATAATAATGTTACCCGTGAATGAATCACCAGCTCGCTTGATAAAATCGTTGACTGACTTACCGGAATCTTGTAGTTTACCTTGATCAGCAAAAGTAACAATATTATTAATAACCGCGGTGGGAATTCGTATAAGAACATTTGACAGTTGTATATTACTTGTTTTTAATCGTCCTTGTTTATCCCTAAATACAACGACTTCGTTTTGATCCACACTTGTGATATTTAATAAATCATTGATTTCATTTCTGAGCTGGTCAAGAGTTGCATGTTTAGATAAATCGACTTGCTGCTGAGCTTTGCGAGATCTTCCATAAATATCTACCATTTACTGATATCTGTTTAAGTGTGACAACGTAGTATATTCATGCATGACTTCATGAGGTGGCGTTGTTGATTTTGATACAGCATCAAGTACAGCGAGTACTTCTCGACCACATATTGGCGGATCCATTAATTTTTGTGTTGGTAATGTTGAATACCAGATCTTAGAACGCATCAAATTCTTACTTTGCACAGCAGTACTTTGTATTGTGTTAACATATTTTAAAAATTCTTTTGGTGGTGCCAACCCATATGAATCAAAATAAATAATTCCACATGGATCAATTGCATATGCCACCCAATGAGTGCCTGGACCAGAGTTTTTATCAAGATTAATAATACCAGTTTCATGTTGCATTGTAACGGTAGGTAATTGATCACGCATAAAAACTCCTCTATAGTTTTTTATATTCAGTTGCTTAGCAGCATTAAGTAAATCAAAATCAGACATAGGAAGAATCATAGAATTCGATGGCAAAATCACCGGGGCAGTCTTAGACTTTTTCTGTACCATGAATATGGGGTCCCTGGCAATCTTAGACCGCGACCGTACGCTGGGTCTGATAATCTTAGATGGCCCGGCTGTGGCACGTTTGGTGCTCTTAGACGTCTTCCGTGTTGTTTTGCCCGTGATCTTTTTTTTTAAGTTTTCTGCGTGCATAATTCTTGACCCATTGCTTTCTTTAACGCCATTCCAGCAGCAGTTCCAACAGCGCCTAATGCAGCTGCTTTTGCAACAGCTGGGGCTGCAGCGGCTATTATTGCTGGTAACGCGGCAAGAAGTGGAAATATGCCACCCGTTTTAACGATGTCTTTAATGACACTCGCAGAAAGATTAAGTTTTATACCTTTATTTAATTTTTTTGCTTCACTGAAATGCCTATGCTGGCGTTCTGATAATGATAGCTTATTCGGACCACCTGCGATTTGTTCTCGCTTTAGTGATATTTTTGCCGCACAATTATTTTTTGATGATGATTGTAGCCTTTTAATCTGACCAGAAGTCAGACTGACATTAACTAGATATGATATTTATAATTATTATGAATGATCTAATTACATGTTTTCTACTGGGGCATCAATAAATCTCATTCGTCCACCAACACCTTCAAGTAACATTGATTTATCGCTGAGTATAACAGCAATTGCCCTATAACCACCAGCGGGTATTATTCTTAAACGAGCTCGAAAATTTATGTCAACGACAGATTGTCTGAACAAATCTAAATGTTCTAATGAAAAGTAATATATTGGATACAGTGTTGTAAAATCACGCTGAGATATCTGTAAACCAGAATCAATATTCTGATCACGCCCCATGAATGTCATTAATCGATGATATGCACGTGCTACATGATTTAACTCAAAATTTAGCAACACTTCTTCAGAAGGTTCTTGATGTCCATTTATCCTTAAAGAAACTTCACTAACCCCAAGCATGTCAAACACCATTGGATTTCGTTCCTGCGAATTTACTCTGGCATTTTCCTGAAACGCGATAAATATATGTCGTGGTGCTGACACCCCCTGCTGTGATGCTATCTGCCATGCAAATAAACCAGCAACGGTACCCTGAATACTATCTGTGGTCATAGTCAACCATGACAACGTTGATTTACCACCTTGACTCACAAAAGAAAGTAAATGTTCTTCTTCGGTAATCGATGGAGTCATTACTGGCATCCACAGCGAAAGTTTTGTTAATATTACTTTACCTGCATCAATGGCAGCATCATGCCATATTGCATCATCGTCAGTACCTTTTCTTACAAGTACAACTGTGTGTTTAGTGCCAAATATAACCTTCCTAAAATTTCTGCAGAATCCAAATATATGTGACAGTGGAATCGCACATGAAAAATTTTCCTCATCGTTTAACATTGTTCGACGTTATGCGAATCCTAAGTTAAAATTTTCCTTCATCGATGCGATTTCAGTTCCAGCTGCATTTAGTGCTACATTTCTACTTTCTGGATATCAGTTGTATCCTTTGCAAACATCACTGATGGACCAGCTGATCTTGAGTAATCATCGCTGTATCTTGCAAGACCAAGTATCGTCGTGGCAACATCGACGTTTTCATGACAGATCTCAATCTCTCGTCTATCAATGATATATGCTGCACTTTTAAATAACGCCATAATACCATTGTTAACAAAACCAGGTCGATCTAAAAGTCCATAGTTTGTATTATCTGCTTTTAAAAGTCAACCTTCAACTTCAATAAATGCTTCAGCAGGTAAGAAATATCTGCTTGTATCTTGAACTTGTATCTAAATTCTTCCACGATCGTCAGGTACACGTGCATCATAAGAATAATATTGATAATCGCGCACAGATTCATCTTTTAAAACTGGTGCATCCATGTCAAATGCAGGATCAGATATATGCTTGAACATATTTATTATTATCGTCTTCGACTAACACGAAGACCGCTTCCTGCTATCAGACTAGCGGTTATATTTTTTTTCTTTTTCTAACCCAACATTAGTGTTGGTAGCCAACTCTGCTAGTTTTTGATTAGCAGCTTGATTTATTATTTTACTGACATTTGCGGGCCTCACTTCAGTGCTGGCCAGTTTCACTGGTTGAGGTTTTCGTCGTATTAATCGCGCTAGTCTATCCTTGATTGCTGAGAATGCTTTGCTAGCAACATCACCAACAGCGCCAATACCTTTTTCACGAACAACATCAATAGCTTTCATTCCTAGTTGCTTTGCAAGCGGTATTGCTTTTGGGGCTATCCTTCTAAATAGACCTTGAACAACATCACCTAGTCCATCTCCGTAGGTCGTTTTGTATACTGGTAATCGTGAATTTATTACCCTGACCATGGTTGGTCTATGAGTATTGTGTATGATCATATTATTATTAAATGATTTTATCACTAATTGCATCTAATTACATACTTAGTCACTATGATAATCATCGGCGATTTCATTAATGAGGGACCGATAAACACCAATATCCATAACACCACCTGTAAATAATCGTTGACAAATATCAGCTGCTTCATTAATGATTTCTGGAGAATTATTACCAGCTCGTTTTCCTCCAATGAGAATTTCTAGTCGATCAACATCAGCAAGGACGTTATTGGGACAAGTAATAAAGCCACTTCCTAAACCACTTCCAGTTGCGCCAGGATCTTGATATTCTTCCTCTGTTATTTTGACTGGTTGTCGTGGTAATTTCAATCGTTCCATCATTTCTTGTCGTTGTTGTTTTCGTTGTTGTGGTGATAGTAATTCAAATTGTTGTGGTTGTGGATAATCACGAAGTAATTGTGGAAATTGTTGAACTTGTTCTGCAAGTGTTTTTACTGGTTTCTGTAATTCAAATTGTTTAGTTCTTTCTTCTATATGCTTATGTACAATATCATCAAATTTATTAAAATTAATAATATCTTCATTAGATCTAATTTCTGGAATACCAATAGCGATGCGATATTCATCCTTGATCCAATCAGCACGTTTTAGAGATTTAACATTTTCTGGTTTTACATATTTTTTTTTTTCATCATATCCATACGCGGCAATATCAAGTAATTTATCTGGGTCCTTGATAACAGCAATACCTTCAGGCGTAAATTTATCTATTATCTTAATTCTGGTTCTTGGTGGTTTAGGTTGTGGTTGTGGTTGTGGTGGTGGTTGTTGTTGTGGTTGAGCCCCAGGTTGAGCTGCCTAATACGAGCAGCAATATCAACAGGTAATGTTTCAAGAGCTCTTTGTGTTGCCTCAGTTGCTGTAACAATTTTCTTTGTTGGTTCGACAATCGGTTTAAATAATTGTTCTGCACCTTTTGCTAATTCTTCATGTGTTTGCTGACGCGCTTGTAGATGTTGTTTAACTAAATCACGGACGGGTAAATATTTTTTGATTGCATCTAGTCGCTCTCGAGCTAATCTAGCTGAGTGTGGTTCTCCAATCATTATTTATAATATTTATAATGGCTGTTTAATTTACAGCAGCAGAGTGGGTGAACGACCAATGTTGAGTGACCAACACGTAAACGAAACATTCCTAAAAATAAAAACGCGCATCAGAGAAAAGTAACAAAATGAGCTAACTAGGTTGTGGTTTAACGTTATTGACCTTAAGATTTCCTTTTCGTAGGAAGGCTTATTTTTCATAAATAAGGTCTCGAACAAAAATGGTCTGTTCACCCCCTCTGCTGCTACATATGGAACATTCATGCTTGAGACAAGTTTTAAAATGTTTGGCAAAGACACCTATATGCGATGTTTTTCTTTCATCTGATGCAAACTATGATGCTATCTGGAAACATGTTACATAAGAGCTCACTAATATTTGTATTGGGTTTACTAACAGAACGTGTGACAATGGTATGTTGAGTTCACAGAGCTGCAGATTAAAGGACATCATTCTCTGCAAGAAATCTGAAATATCTGTTGTGGTTCTTTTTAAAAAAAGCAAGGCCTTGATGCAGCCATTGTAGCTGAGAAGACTTCATTGTGGGGGGTAGTTGTACAGTAAACTCAGCTTCATCAGTGTCTGAGAGTTTGTAGTCTCAGTGGTCTTAGTGCCAGCTCTGTTTTTTTTTCACATGTTTACATCCAAAACATTCACTTCCAGAGTCTATACTTCTACTTTTTGCGATTTTCACTCTTGACATGGGACTTCTGAGTACCTTCCATACCTGATCCAATTTCAAATTTCATTCTGACAAACACTAGATACTGCTGCATGTTTATCATTTGTCTGCATAGCACCTACACCAATCACAATTAAAAATATACATCACACCTGTGTCCTTGACCAACTTCATTAGCTTCACAGCGCCGTTATCATGGCATCCATTTACTATCATGCTGGAGGTAATCCTGAATAAGGATAAACTGAAGTACTAAGGAGTATGTCTTATCAAGCACATAAGTGACCCAACCCAACAACATGGCAATCAGTGAGATCATATTTCTTAAATTGGTTTCTTTTTCACAATATCTTGATCTGTAAATTAATGTTTTCCAATGATATGGACCTATTTAGAAATTCAAACACTCTCAAATACTAATGAGAGTTTATAAGCACTATTCAAGTACTCTTCGGACCTTTATTGACAGCATGATACGCCTTATGCTGGAAGTTTAATAAAAAGTTACATTTGTTCTAAATACTACTTATTTTCAATCTTCTATCATGGAATTCTGTTCATGTTCTCAAGTTGTATTACTGCTGCTCTGTTTTCTGTTCTTTCATTTCTCTGTAACAAAAATATACATGTATTTGCAAGGATAATGCAAAATTTGTGTCGTGGAATATGAAAATAAAACTGACATCATGCATCACTGAACTTATCTCAGACAATGTCAAGTTTAGTCACATGCTAATTTTAGTTAAATCTACCCAATCTGTTAATTATTATTTTTGAAAGGAAAAGAGAATGCAAAAAGACAATTACTGATTTGGAATCATTCAAGGTTTTCTTCATATATATTCAAAAACTTCAAACTTACGTTACCATGCTCACAAGCCAGTACAGCCGAAAACTGAGTCGCAACTTTTGATCTCAAGATCAATATCAGAGTACACACTATCAGCTTGTTTACTGGAAACCAGATAAATACAATGTGTGGTCACAATTTATATGTTAACAAGTCACAATCTTAATGAAAACATTCAAGCAAAAACCACTGACTTGGTGCTAAGGCCAAATAGATCTAGTTTTCAAACTAATTCACAAATGTGCTGGCATTTTGGTGGTCAGATCTCCTACCTTCTTGTGACCCCCCCCGCCCCCATCAACATGAACTTCTCTCAGGAGGAGTTGTGACCATACTTGATGCCAGATTGGCAAAACTTTTTCTTTGGAACCAACCTGACATCATAAGAAGTCTTTTAGTGAAAACCCATGTTGATATGAAAATCCATCTAGGAGTAGCAATAGCAAAATATTCTAGTTGGCCACTGTGGTGACAATATTGTGCATCAGATCAGCATATTTTTTATTTAGGACCAACTGCTGTAAGTATCATAAGAAGTCATTTAGTGAAAATGCTAAGAGGCAGAGGAGAAACCGTGGCTAGGACACAAAACAGCTTGAAGAAAAGGGAAGAAGGAATTTTTTAAAATATTCTTAACGAAATGGTGCTGACAGATATATGTAAAATATCACCTGTCAAGTCTGATAAAAAAAAATCCTCTGACTGATTGAATATACATTTAAATTGGTGGCATATGAAAAATTTTGTTTAGATCCTTATAGATATTTAAACAAACTGAGAGAAAACAGAGCAACTAATCCTACCAGAATTTATCAAAGCGTAGGCCAAACTTTACAGCCAACAAAGATAACCAGGGCCAGCAGATCTTGCAGCCAGTCTTCCACTATTTCCAACAGCGCCTGCAGTGGCAGGCATTTTGCAGACTAAGATTGTGGCAGCTCCAAGGCCAATGCCTGTTGTTGTGCAGCCAGCACAGAACAGTAGATGCCCAGTTCCAATGTGCCAAAGTGTGATTTTGATTTTTAACGTAGCTTTAAAAAATTGTCAGTCACTATGATGTCTGCAGTGAGGCAGTTTATAGTGATGTCTAGCACTGGGACATCATGCCGAAGACATGTAGCATCATGTCCCACCCACATTATCCTGACACCAGGCCGACCAATCCTAACACTAACCCCTTAAAGCTGTGTGCCAAGTGAGGCAGCTGCTAGTACCATTGTTTAAAAGTCTTTGGTATGACTCGGCTGCAGTTCGAACCCCTGACCTGGTCATGCTGGAGAAAACCACACCAAAATCCCAGCCAGCTGCTGAGCAAGGCACTATGACGATTAATGGCCATTTCAGAAGCAAATCCACACTGAAGAGATTGAACAGCTAACAGCCCAAGTGAATGCTATGATTCAACAGCTGAAATAAGATGACATGCATGGCGTATCTGGTTGGCATTTTCTTGAGTGTTGAACTTGTCATGACCATTTTTAAGTATCTGCCCTTTTGAAAATGCAGCTACATCCTAATGCCAAAATGCATGCCATAATCAATATGAATGGGCTATCTTATCTGCTTTGCATCCAGCCAAAAATGATGACTGACCCAGCACCTTGGTGAATTGACCTTTAATTGGATTAACTTTCCAATAAAAGTGTCAAAACACTGAAAGAGTTCAAAGGAACAACCCAGAAATCACAATTATTTTTGGATGGTAAGGGAGGCTATACCTGTTGCGGATAAGCAAAGGCTCCAGCCGTAGAACAACCTGAAGCACTTATTTTACCACAAAAAAGCAGCAATGGCAGCAACAAAGACCTAAACCGCATGTTGTACAAGCAAAGCAAAAGCCAAAATAGAAGCATATTTGCCACTGGTGCTTCCAAAGCTTTAGCTCAGTTGATCTTCTGGATCAACACAATAGGGACCGTCATGGTGTAGATGAAAAGCCACAGCGTGCAACATTGCCCAAAAAGGGAAGTAACAGTTCAATTTAACTTTTCAAAACTACTACCGCCAAATGCGTGTTCCATGCATTATTTATGCATACACTGAATGTTCCATGCTTGTTACAGAATCCACAAAGCAACATACAAAATCTCTGCTCCTATGCCATGCAGTGTTTATTACATTGTTGCTCAATGTGATGGTGCACACAAGGAGTCAGATTTATACTGTGGCAAAATAATGCTGTGGCCACTTTCATGCACAGCCTAGAGAATGAGTTGAAAGATATCCAGGAATTAATTCAGCACAAGCCAAAGATTATGATGGAAAAGAAACAGACTGGGTCAACCTTAACAATGTGGATAAGTGTTAATGTCTGCAGTGGTGATTTGAAATCACTGCTGGATATGCAGGAACTGCTGAAGAAGTGATATCCAACTGCCAATTTCTAGAACAGTGCACAATGAATAGCTGCACATTATCCCAAAAATGCAACAGGTGTTACTTATGCTCCACATATACGGTGGTGGGAAATGCATTGGCTGAAAGCACTGAGGCCATTCCAATGATGGCCACCTAATAATTCAGGTGGCAGGAAATGCATTGGCAGAGACCACTTAATCCATTCCGACCAACATGGAAAAGTACGTTTTCGTTTGGGCAACTATAGTTAACAATAGTCTGTATTTTATGTCAAGAAGAAAATATAAGTTGGCTGGAAATCTGGCAGGCTTTTTCAAAATGTGTTGCAGAAAATCTAACCCTTTACTTCATAGGGGTGTTTATCCATATGAGTAAGAAAAGTTATGAACAATAAGACAAAACTAAACAGATTGAGGCCTCATGCAACCAGGTCAGATATATCTGCGAAAGACCGCGAACACACACAAAATGTACGTAATGCTTTTGGCTACAGAAACCTTGGAGATTACCATAATGTTCGCCTACAAACTGATGTGCTGCTTCTTACAGACAATTCTGAGGCATTTAGGGATATGTCCAGTTTGACTAAAATCAGATCTCCACAGTCCTATGTGTAGATCTGATGGATACCAATAAGAGACCATGTTCTCATAACCTTGTGATTCACCAAACAAATCACAACTTTCAAATTTCTGAAAGTGACAAACATCATTTGAAACATAATTACTAATGATAACTCTCCCTTGGATGAATTTGCAATGCTTTATCTGATAGGATACTAAAAATAAGTGGACTGGAGATTCCAAAGGTCACCAAAACATGAACTTTTATTGGCATCTGTCAGATCTACATTTAGGACTGTGGAGTTCTGATTTTAATCAGATTGGGGATCCTTTACTAAAAACAACTCAGATTTCATGAGCTTGGACACATTCAGAAAAAAAGAGCTTTTAGCTCAAGTTGCTGACAGATATTGACATGCACTGTTCACTGTAATGCAAGTATATATAGAAGTTTCAATCACACAAAAGCAAAGAACCCAATGTGCACTGAGCTTGGAATTGTCTATGATAACAAAATGCCCAAAACAGCTGGATAACCTAATGCCTACATCCTCTGTGACTGGGCCATGATGCAGAGCCCGACAACTTGCAAATTTAGCTTGAATGAACCCAAGGAAAGCATATAGCAAGTGAGCAACATTGAATCTGTAGTGTCAGATATAAGGGATATATTCTTGAAATTGATCTCAAATACCCTGAAGAGCTACATGACATGCACAGTGACTAAACTCTGGCTGCAGTAACCATATGTTTTTAAGAAAGTTGGCTCAGTGGTTACCAATGTTATCTAGTAAGCAAATTCACCTCTGGCAGAAAGCCTTGCCCTAGTGCTTCTACCATGAAGCTTTTCCTCTCACTGCATAATATAGATCACTGTTGTTCACTACGGCGACCAGCTGCTATACACAAATCTAGGAATGCAAGTAACCAAAATTCACAGAATGTTGGACTTCGACCATAACATGTGTATGGTATCATACATATACTAATCTCAAGGCCAAAAAAAAAACAAAGTTGGAAATATATTTCTTTAGGCTGATCAACAACTTTATCTTTAGAAAGACCATCATGGAGAATCTGTGTCAAAGGTCTTACTTGGACGCAGAGATGCTCTTTAGAGGTGTCATTCACTCAGTAGCATCCCAGGACATGAGGGACCAACAACACCAGTGTATTGCATCCACTCCTGGTCCATCAAAACTGGCCAAAAAGATTGTTCATATTAAATGTTCCTAGTGGCATTCAGCAAAGTTCTTTAAAGGGATACAGCCTTAGTCTAAGAAGCAACTCCAATCAAAGCCTCCCACTCGCCAGTCTCAAG
The DNA here is from genome assembly GCA_016617855.1 of Megalonaias nervosa. NCBI lineage: Eukaryota > Metazoa > Mollusca > Bivalvia > Unionida > Unionidae > Megalonaias > Megalonaias nervosa. Next base: position 53,547 of record JAECUM010023127.1, on the reverse strand, counting down.
ACAGACGCGATCATGGAGCAACCTTGACCTTGCTCGAAAACTACTGCGAAGAAGTGTGACTTGAATATTAATAATAAAAATAATGCTTTATTGAGTAATTTAAGGCCACTGTCCCATATTACAAAATGTAAGTAAATATAGTGTGCACCATGGTGTACAGAAATTAAATGCAGAGATGCTCCCAGGAATTTATCATGGGGTGGGGGTGGATTTCCCCTCAAGTCACAAAAATAAGGGGAGAGTAGAAAAAAATTGAGGGTGAGGAGGAAATGGCCAAAGATCAATATTTACATAACATTTCAATATCCATCTCTCTTTCATCATGCTCCACTCTGTAAGACCCTACTGAAACCAAAATCTTTAGAAGACATTACCTCTAGTTGCATAAGCATTAATTAATTGATTGTTTCTGAGCTTAATCTGTTCCTTATCTGTGTATGAATATTGTTCTGTACTGGGAACCCCCTTTGAAAGTGTGCTATCTCAAGGGGCATATAAATAGCTAGCTAAGCCAGTTAGAACAAGTTTGAAAACTGTTCTTTATGGCTGTCATGTACAATTTTCCACAGCTCGCAGGTATTATCTTTTGAATACCTCGGCTCCAAAATAAGATTTGTCACTAACATAAGCTCTGCCAAAGTTTAACTTTCCTGAATTAGCACTCTACTGACTTTAAGTTTATTAATGCCATAGTCTGTTTGTTCAAACAGAGGTATTTTGATAAAATAAATATCTTAATTTCATTTTTAGATTCTTCTTTATTAGATTTACTGTAACTATATGCTAGGGTTATGTTTTGTAGCACATGATCCCGCAGTGCTATATTGTGATGAGAAAAGAAACAAAAACTGTACTCTACTTTTAAATTGTCTGTTTTTAATTTGGCTTGTCTGTCTTTTCTACGTTTAATGTCGAAATACCTCTGAAATGAGGGGTTGACTGGCATGCCGTCTGGTTTAGTCCATCCAGTATGTACATCAGACTAGTATTTAACACCATTTTCGGGTTCAAAATCATTCACTAGTATCTCCATTAACACTTTACCAGCTCAAATAATCTGATATACTTCCTAACTTTAACAATAAATTGCCTTTGTTACTATGATTAGCCAGTATTTGCCAAAAGAAAATTGTCATCTAAAGATGAACCATACTCAGAATCAGCCATTTGGGTCTGTATTATGAACGTGCATTTGTAAAACTTCCTTAATGCAAGGTTCAAACTATGTCAGAATGCTTGTTATGGGCCCAAATGTGCCAATCAAATTTAGTTTAACAACCATTCATGTCAAGCCAAAGAAACCAGATGTGTAAACAGTTAAAAAAATACTCATTGTGACAAGCGCTACAATATTTCTTATGGCTTGATTTATGTTGAGACAATCACTTTATTGGTGAACTGCTGAATAAAACTATACTGCACAGAGTACATTTTCACTTACGTGACATGAAACTAATTTGCAAGAGTTCTCACGCATCACCGCTTTCCAAGTGCTTGAATTCGTAAAAATTTTGCACAAATCATGTGATCACGCACCCTGGGAGCATCTCTGTAATTGTCGTGTTTAACGTGAGTATACATACACAATTTCCTACAAAGAATCACTGTATGATATTATAAAGGTGTTACTACCACTAAGTGTATCATTGAACATTCGTATGAGTTATCAAAGATTGTCTAAGATGAAAAGCCAAACTGATATAGCAAGAAAGATTTCTTATAATAAATATATTATTAAGACTCATGAGGGATACAAATTTTTCTACAGACAGAGATAATAAACTTCATTAAATATTTCTTCCTTAAATGGCTGTAAGCTGGGCAAAAACAAATGGAATTCACCTTTACCAAATAAACATTATTCTTCAGCCAGTATTTAATACATCATAAATAAATATGATGTATAAAGTGGGTTATCTTCCACACTCCCCTAACACAATCACACCTAAATACTGTTTGCAAAAGTTGCATTGTACAAATTCAATATCTCTACTAAATATATATTCCACTTGAATATTCGAACTCTGTGAATAATCTGAGGGATTGTTCTACAAGGGGAAGCAGTTGGCATACAGTCAATCCCCCTCTGGTCTGGCTATGAAGAGATAAAAAGAAAGTCACCATGATACAGTTTTGGTATGTGACTGGGCTAACCTGCCAATCTGGACGAGGCAAATACCAAATCTGGGTTGAGTGGTTACTGAGCAATACAGTACCAGATTCATTTTAGGCTGTGACCTTGCATCAAGAACACTTTTTTTCATCTCTGGTACAAGAAACTTTCCATCTCTGCATTTAAACGGCACATAAAACAGACCATAGTAGATAGTGAATATATATTATTATGGTTGATTTAGAATGAATCAAGCACATCCCAAAATTACTGATGATCAATTTCAATGGCTAACGGAAATGTCTTATTGACTATTAACTTGGGCACTAATCAAGAACACATGCACTGGATTATGATCACTGATAGAAAATGCAAAGAAGAGAAGATGAAATCTTCAACAATAGTCCCTTGAAGGGACTGACACTCCACTGGACCAAATGAATTTTCAGGAATTCAAGATAAATCATGCCTTCTTGTTAACTGCAAAGTTTTGAAACCATTTCTAAGCAATAACATGATTTTCAAATTAGCCACTGTGGCAGACATATTGGATGCCACTGTGGCAGTCATATTGGATGCCATATGGTAACCATTTTCATTTAAAACTGCAAGAAAATGATGAATGGTTCACTTCTAGTGTTGTATTCAAATAAATCTTTCAACTGCAATAAATATGAAATTAAGTTTTTAAAAGAATTCTCGTTGCATTTTAATGAAAAGATGTTTTTAGACTTATTATGACTCCCATCCTAGGACAGGCAATTAAGCTAGTGAAATTAATAAAAGGCAACTTATCAATATACGTGTCATTTTCCTTTATGAACAGATTAAATGACAGTAATGAGTCATTAATGTTTTTTAATTGATTATACAGCAGATCAACTTCAATGTGCAGAATTGCTTTGAAATACTATAATTTTTTACTATAGGAAAAGGCACTTCATGGCAGCTGTTTACTACATCAATGAAGTTTCAGCCTTTGGTGGCGGTATGTCAAGCAGAGCTCAAGGTATTGTACTGAAACTATTTTGCTATGGTCAGTGACTGTGAACTTTGACCTTTTGGCCCTAAAACCAACATGTCTCTTTCTTTCCTTCAGTACAACCCATCAAAAAGATTTTATTAGGGCATACCAATCGTAACTCATGTTATCTCACAAAAACCACTGTGCTATAGTTGGTTAATGATCCTAGCTTTTCACTTTTTGACTTCTAAATCAACATAGTTCTATGTCCAATTCAGAGCAATCCAGCTGCAAAATATGATGCTGGTGAATAATACAGAATCGCAGACACCATTCTGCTTTCAATTGATAGATCAAATTTATCTTGACTTTTGATCTTTTCACCTCATGTACTTTTGTTGCTTATAGGGCAACACGGCTGCAGAATTTGGCAAAGATACAAAAACAACCTCAAGTTATTCCAAGGAAGCCATATTGTTAACAGATGGACTAATATAGTGGAAGTTTAATAAAAAGTTAGATTTTCCAAGATATATATTCCCTTTTCATCTTCATACCCTGATCATTTGCATTTCCAGATCCCCCAGGCAGACATCCACATCTCTTTTTGATGACCTTGCCTGAAGAAAAAAAGTACAAACAAATGTGGGAGTGTAACAAAAACTTGTATTTGTTCCAGATTATTTTAGTTTTATAATGCTTTAGGCTCTTCTGCAGTTATATTATAGCTGCTCTGTGGCTGTCTCTACATATCTGTATGACCTTTCCTGAAGAAAAAATATCCAAACAAATGTTCCTGGCCTTTAACTCAATTGAAATTGTATTTTGATACTCCAAAGTCAGTCTGAGAGAGCTGCAGAACACTAATACAGAACTAAAACTTAATGTTCACTGTTTGCCATTAATCAAAGGAAACAGAAACAAAAAAAGAGAGTCAAAAGTATAAACCAGTGTCCATCAAAGGGACTAGCACTTTACTGGCTAAAATGAATTTCCACAATAAGTAAATTTCTTCCATACCTTTATTCTTCTCAACTGCCAAGAAGAGAAATTATACTATATTTGGTAACAAAACTATCATACTAGAATGAATATTGTTACCTGCAACAGCCATTTGCCTTTAATGAAACTAAAAATATACACAGTACAGCTCATGTGTATTTTCGGAACCCACGCATTACAGTGGGGGACTTAATCCCTCCACTTTCACTCCATGATAACACTCAGTGACAGAGCAATAAAATACTAACAAATCACCACCACACCTCAGCTGGCACACCAATGGCATCACCACCATGTAGCAGCTGATCGGCATCATTGATTGACATTTGACCAGCCAATCAATAAAGACCACCCATGGGAAGACTGACATGTCACGAGTGATTAACAATCAAATACAATTTCACCAATCAATGATCTTTATTTCGATCATATATCTGGAACAATAGAAATTAATTTGAAAAGTCTTTGTATATTTTGTACATTTAGACAACTTATGTGCTGACTTGATGACAGGCTCACCTCATTGTGCTTCTCTTGAACAGTATAAATTTATCCTACTGTTTAAACATGAAAAGTAATCCTCTGAGGTATGGAGAATTAAATTCTAGATAGCAGCAGCTTCTGTTTAAAAACACAAACAGCAAAAATGAAACCACTGAATCTACACTTAAATGCAAAGCACATGTTTAGTCCTTAAGCAGTAATGGCCCTGTTATGAGACTGAATATACATGTACATGTACAGAACTACCAACTAATTCAATTCTGAATGCACTTATACTGTAAGGGAATGGCCATATAATTTTATGGGGCTAAATTATGATTTCTGACTGGTATTTTTTTTATGTCATTCATCACAAGATAAGTTTGTTTCCCGTAAAGAAAGGAATGGCATAGTGTCCTTTTTTATATCATAAATCAGAAGAAGACCATAATTTTCAAGCATTTACCACCCCTTTTGAAACTTAAATGGTCTCTCCCTAATACAGACTTGGCTTCAGCAGATGTTCAGCAGAAATCAAGGCAGTGACCATTGTAAACACTGTTATACAATGTTAGCACCAGAAGAAGTCAATTTCAATTTGGGAAAGGTGCGTTTCTATCACTCGAATGACTTGGCAAATTGCACTTAATACATTCAGCTCAAATTATGGTCCAGTCATTAACAATGAAGTTTTACTGATTGACATTTGAATAGTCAATGAATGATGACCACCCAGGGAAAGACTGAAATGTCATGTGTGATTTACAATCAGATACCATTTCAAGAATCAAATCATCTTAATTTCTATATAAAAAAAATAAAAGAAACAAGTCTTGTCTATTCTGTACATTTTGAGAAGGTAGATCAACTTATTTTGCAATATGTTTACACTTTTACTTTATTCAAAGAAATCTGAGCAAACTTACGCACCGACTTGACGAGACGCACACTGTATTGATCTTCTCTTGAACAATGTAAATTTATCCTACTGTTTATGAAAAATAATCCTCTAAGGTTTAGACAATTAAATTCCAGCTGAAAGCCACTTTTGTTTAAAAAAAAAAAAAAAACAACCAAAACAAGCAAATTCTGAATTTATGAATCACGTAATGACCCAGTCACAAGGCTGAATATACATATTTATTCAATTTTAACTACACAGGTACTGCAAGGGACTGGTCATTTAATTTATGGGGCTAGATTGTTCTTTCTGATTGGGATATTTGTTTCTTATTTCATTCATCACAAGATAAATTTATTTCAAATAAGAAAAGGAATGCCATGGTGTCCTTTTTATAATACAAATCTCAAGTTTAAAATCACACCACAATAATCCTGTGATTGGATGTCTGAAGAAATAGAACAAGATATTACTGAGAACTCATCAGGGTTGGATCAGGCCCCTACCCCACCCTCACACCGCTAAAAAAACAAACTGTACACACACACACAAACATATGGTCACTTGTCACTTGAAATTCTTGTGCACGTTTATTGGATATTATGCACACTTTGAGTAACTGACACATAGACTTTTGCTTTGGTGTCCTTTCAGGAAAAGTTGGGCCCTTCTGACATTGTGGAACCCTTCCCCCAAAACTTGACCTGATCCGGCCATGCTCGTGCATGGGGTAATTATCGGAACTTGTGAGATATTGTTTCACATCAGTCAAATATGAATGTCATTTTGTTGTAAATTGTTTGACGTCCATCATTTGTTATCGTTCTTTTCAGTGCAGAGTGCAATAATACTGAATTTCATATGATACTTAAAGTATACTGCACAAACTGCAACAGAAATAAGAAAATGAATGCATCTGTATATTCCAATAACACAGTATTGAGAGATTTAAAAAAAAAAAAAATATGTTGCACCAAATGTACCTGAAATAGGTCCATTAGCACTTCCAGAAGTTTTTGTTTTGTGTTAAGTAGAGGATTCTGTAATAAGCAGTAGAAAGCACTAAACCAATTTGAGATATATGTAGAGACCAAACTTGGTATTACTGCTACTGATAGGTCTTTTATTTGTGTAAAGTCATTACATCATGTTAGAGAAATATAAATTTAACATCCATCATTTTATCGACCAATCGATCGAAAGAGATGAGGAAACAATCCCACGTCTTCCACAGAATCCATTTTCGCTGCAAAGCAGTACACCAAATACAGAAATCTGCTAAATACTATAGAAAGAAATTGGTTTGCACGCTTATTTTTTGTGTCTCAATAGCCAAATGCTCCAACAGTCACAAACAGCAAATTGCATTGAAATAATTAAATGTCTTAGATCTATATTACGATTAGGTTTTTGACACATCATTTCCATATGACTGATTAGTTTTTTTTCTATCATGATTATATTTTTCCTTACAAGAACGATCAAATAATAGGACACGTAGATACAACCATGCAGAATGCCTTAAATTTGTTGAATTTGTTGAACATTAAGATTTTAACATTTTTCAAATTATTATTCATTTCAACAATACGCTGAGGTCAGATTAATTAGAAAGAATAACCAAACTTCTGCTGTTAATGACAGAACCATAATTTGAGCTGTAAACTACAATGTGCTAAGTCAGATGGCTTTGTGTTAGAAACACGCCTTTCCCAAGCTGAAACTGACATCATCTTCTGATGCTAATTTTATAACAGTGTTTACAATGGTCACTATCTTTATTTCTGTATAACATCTGCTCAAGCTAATTCTTTTTTAGGGAGAGACCATTTAAGTTTCCAAATGGTTATATTATTTGAAACAATTTTATCTTGTGACAGATGAAAAGAATAATAAAAATGGGCCAGTCAGAAAGAACAAGGCCCAACTTCTAACAGGGAGCTCTGAATTGGGGTTGCTACTCTGACTGGGGCTGCATGGCTTTAAAAAATCTTTGCCAATAGACCATGTGGCTGATCAGGATGATTTCAGATCTTATCCAGTTTCAGTGAGTCAGAAGAAGATGCATGGGATCGGTGTTGCTGGTCTCTCAAACCCTTAGAAGCCACATAATGAGTTTCTGCCTCCAGGAAGCAGGTTTGTACTATGCTCCATAAAGACCTTGGGTGTGTCAAGAGCAACGTCCATGCAGAGGTAGTGAAGCTTTATTGATAAAGCCATGGGTGGGGGTAATGTCTATATATTTTCATCACTGCTTACAAACAAACGATAAAGGGCAACTGGTGACTGCAATTCATCCTTCAGCAGGCTAAAGGAAGCTGCCAAAAAGTGGTTGGATCATGTGGCTATGGTTACTAGTAACCTGGCCTTTGGTTTTGTGTGTGATTTGGATTTTTTAACATAGCTTTAAAAATTTTTAAGTCATATCGCTACAATGTCTGCACTGAGGCAGTTTATAGTGATATCTAGCACTAGGGCATCATGCCGCAGACATGTGGCATCTTGTCCCACCCAGTTCCATTATCCTGACACCAGGCTGACTAACCATTCCTAACACTAACCTGTTAATGCTGAGAGCCAAGCGAGGCAGCTGCTAGTACCATTTTTATAAGTCTTATATGTAATGTGGACTGAAAAAATGTGCAGTACAAAATGAAGTTGAATCTGCATCAATTGCAAGTTTACTACTGCCAAAAATATTTAAGTGATTATGCTTTCTCATCAGTAATATCAACATATATCTGTCTTGCTCCTCAGTTTTTGGCAAACTATGTTGCATGTACATGTATATTTGGTGCAAAAGTGCTACACAGACGCTAGACTAGAGGTTGTATCTTGGATATTGGTGTGTAATTCATTGTGTGGGAAGTAATTAAGCGATATTTTTAAAGTGACTGGAGATGAAAAGAAGATCACAACATTCCTCACATTCTTAATTTCAAAACCTGAATAGTCCAATCGATCATGTTACAGATTGTTTCACATCTCGTTTCTTCTTCTATGAACCCACTAATAATAATGTTTGATTTTTCTTTTTGCTCATCTAAAAATACTCCCCCCACCCCACCAGCCTCGGTTATTAAAATCACCGCACCATTAAAATGTACCTGTGGGAGTTGGGGGAAACTAATTTTAATTATGCAATACTTGCCTATCTCTATTATGTAGCTCATAACCTTTCCATGTCGAAAAATCTCATCCATTCAATGTGACTATATCTTTCCAGAGTGGAGAATTGTCGACTGACCCCAGTACACTCATGCGTCCACCGCACCTGCATAGAGACAGTCATCTTTTTCATAGACGACAGTATGCCAAACATCAGAGTGGGGTGGGACGAGGACAATCTGTAAAAGCGATGGGTGAGTATTGCATAATTAAAATTTTACCCCCGCCTCAGCTACATTTTAATAGCAGCAGCAATATGTTTCCCATCACTATTACTGTAAAGCTGAATTTGTCAGTTAGGTTGATGTTTTAACTGAGACAATACCGAGCAAAATGGAAATTAGAGGGAGAGATCCACTTTACAATTTGTTGGTGTCTTTTTGAGGCACACATTATGCTGCAACTATGGGCCCCCGTGAAGAAGTTCCTACGCTTGTTGTGCTAATGAGCAGAGGTAGAAGAAGAAGGTAGTATGCAATCACCAAATGCTGCCTTCATGATGTCCCCCAAAGAAGAGTGATTGTGATAGGTCCATGATCTCATGGACTTCATTAAGATAGGAAAGCAGTGCCCTAACTGCATGTAACTGCCCCATCTTTGTCATTTCCAACACAGATTCAACTGAGACTGGGAATCTCCATAGGCGATGGAGCTTTAAAAGAGAACTGATTTTTGGCTAAAAATCCTGGTTGACATAGGAGAGAAATGGATTTGTAATTCCAACTAAACCGGAGACAGCCTGTGTCTGTAGACAAGGTAAGAATCTTGCTGATGCTAAACCAAGTTAAAAACAGTTGAGTGTGAGGTCCTGAAAGAAGGCCTCACTCAAAGGTTCATAGGGAGTTTTGGTCAAAGACCATACAACACAAGAAAGATTCCATCTGGGCATAAGAGGTCTTTGAAGCTCAAAATACTTAAAATCTGCACGAACCAAATGCTGTGCCCTGAGAGAATTTAATTGTGTTGAAAATTGCAGCTCTATAGCCCTTGATAGTGGATACTGAACATCTTTTGTTCTCAAACAGGTACAAAAGGAAATCAGTAATAAAATTACTGAGGGGCAGCTAGGATCAGTGTGTTTCCTAATGAACCAATTACAGATTTTCTGCCTTGGATGTAAAAGCTCTCCAGTTTTGAATAATGCAACTGGCAACCCTGCCCAAAAACTTGTTCTCACAAAGGGATCACTTGAAATGTGTGTGTGTGTGTTTGATTTAGATTTTTAATACAGCTTTAACAATTTTAGTACTATTGTTATGATGTCTGCAGTGTGGCAGTTTATAGTGATATCTAGCACTGGAACATCATGCTACAGACATATAGGATCACTTGAGGTGAGCCTAGCATGAAAGTGGAGAATCTGTGGTCTGTAGAGGAGATGGGATCCCTGGTGTTGTGACATAAGTTCCCTCCAGTTATTAGAAACCTGGGTTGACTGATCAATAGCTCATTCAACCATGATCATTGGAGCCACAGAGGACATGAGAATGATCTGAGCAGTGGAAGTTTTGACTCTTGCAGAACTTGATGTAACAGACAGAATGGTGGGAAAGTGTAAGTGAATAGTCAATCCCACTGATAGAATCTACCATCCATGCTCCCGAATCTTTGACAGGGGATACATACTTGCCTGCTGAGTATCGTATCAAACATGTCTACCAGCGGAGAAAAGGGACTCTGGGACTCTCTTATGAAGCGGCAAAGACACCATTCTATTAAGATGGCTCTATCATTCCTTGAAAGGCTGTCCATTAATATGTTCTTCTTCCCCGGAAAGTGGCACGCTTGGATATTGATGTTCTTGGAGGTAGCCCAGTGGAGGAGGTACCAGACCTCCATGCAAAGAGAAGGAGCACGTGTGTCTCACTGATATTAGATATGCTATAATGGACAAGGTGTCTGAGGAGACCATGACATATTGCCCCCTTGCTCTATTCTATGCACCCATGCAATGCTAGAGATACTGTCTTTCTAGGTTGCTGATGTGGAGAGAAGACAGAATGGACAATTCAGCCAGAGTCCAAAGACCCTGGAGAATTATGCCTTTGGGTCTAAATGAGCACCCAAATCAAAACTGACATGTCAGTGAACAGGAAGGAGTGGGGCTAAGGTACATGCATGGGTACCTCAGTCAGGAATCTGTCCCGATTCATTCATCAGTGCAAATGATTTTGAAACATTGGTCTAAGAGTGATTGTGGTTGATACACAATCTCTGTGGTTTCCACCTTGCATGAAGGAGGAAAAAGAGTCTTCATATGTAGCCATCCTAGAGGAACCTAGCTGGCAGTGATGTTCAAGGTACCCAACATGAATAAGTAAAAGCGAGCAGAAGAGTGTCTTTGCTTGCAGCACCTCTAAAATTGCCAGAATTCTATCTATCTGATCCAGTAGAACTGGGACTAAGTTCTGGTTCATTAGGATGTTCATCCCAAAGTCATAAGCTGGAAGAGGTTCTGACTTTTCAAGGGTGGGCAGAACACCCACTCAAGTTACCACAGACCGACAACGGAAAAGATCCTCATGAAGGGACTGAACCAGAGTACTGTGGATCAGCCAATCATTGAAATACTGAAGAATCTGTGTTCCCAGTAATCTGAGGTATGCTGCTATTATCAGAGGTGTGCCACTATTACTCCCATAACATGGGTGAAGACTCTGGTTGCAGAATAGATTCCGAATGGCAGAACCTGGAACTGAAAAACTTCCTGGACCAAGCAAAACTGGAGGTGTTGCAGTATGGAAGAACTATTGGGTGTGTAAATAGGCACCCTAAAGATAGATGGAGACCGCCCAATCTGAAAAATGAAGCGTGTTCCAGATTGAGGAAGTGGTTCCATCTTGAAAGGTTCCTCATGAAGGAAAAGGTTAAAAGGGGAGAAATTTATTATAATGAGAAACATTCTGCCTCTTTGTAACCAGGAAGATTCGGGAATATAATGCGGGAGACTGATCATTCATGACCCTCTTGGCTGCCCCCATCTGTAAAAGGGTGTTCATTGCCCCTCTTAATTTCACCAGATAGGACTGATCAAAGAACATGGGGATCCTTGAGGAAGTTGTTCCCAAACTGGAGTCGGTAACCCTTGATCATGATAGAAAGGACACAACCACTGTCCATTGACAAGGGCTCTCAAAAGAGGTCAAGCCGAGCACCTTCAGGGATGTTAAGTAGAGGAATGGTAGTAAAGGAAGGTGGGTTCAAGAACTTCCTCTTGAGGGTCTGTGACACCTAATTCTTAAGTGCAGTGAAACCAACTGATGAGGAGGTCTAGTTTCAGGTTGTGTGTAAGAATGGGGATGCATCTGTTTTAAAACCTGGCAAACAGGGACTGAGGGTGATTCACATTTCCACATTCCAGTTCGATTGCAGTGGACCAGGACAGGTTGTGAAAACTGATGTACAGTTGATGATCCAGCAAGCCTTGAGAAGCCAATGTAGGGATGAATACCCAAAGACAGTCTTGGCTTCAAACAGAGCAGCCCTGGAAGGTCTTAACTATGGTTAAGTAAGACCCTTTTAAAGTCCAAAACTACATCATGTCAGAGATGTCAAATTTCCAGCGACAACGCCATTGCAAGGGAAAGTGCATGTCTGAAAGTCTTGGCCACAGCTTCCAGCACAAGTTATAAGGCAGCTGGTCAGACCAGTCTCGACGTCGAGTGACATTTTGGCCTGCGACACACCTCTGAGAAATTTTCTTGAACATGGAGGAATGAGGAAGAAGCAAGAGTTTTACTGCCTTGTCAAAGGACCAGACCTCAACTTCTTCATCCACATGTGAGGATGGCATGAGACTTGTAGCTTCTTCTACCTTGAACTCGTTGGAGTCCATGAAGATAGAGAGGACATTAACATTGACTAGCATACTCTTAATAGGGGATTGGTTGGGCATCAGACAGGGCATCGGCACACTCTCTGCCAAGTCCCATAATTCAGAGTGGTTATGAGTGGAGACAGGATCGTTTGTCTAGCCTTCTGATTTGATGTGACCTGGTGAGGAGGTGATGGTGGGACACAAGCCACATCATCACCTCAACTGTGTGGGTTGGATCCAGTAGTACACGCAAGGCATACTGGATGAATTACCTTGAGGAGGAGGGTTCCACATCCCACAAGGATTAGTTGGGATAATAGTGTTATGAGTCTATGCTCTTAAAATAAGTAATAAAAAAGAGTGAAGACAACAAGCTTTGTAAAATTTAACAAATAATTTATTTCCCTAGAATACAAAGTGAAAAATGAGAAAAAAAGAACTTATGGTATTGTGAATTAATTCCAAAAATAATCCAGGAAGTAAAGACACAAGTCCTAGTAATAAAAAGTCCTGAATAAAACTCAGTTCAAGTCCCAAAGAGATCCAAAATTGAAGGCGATGACATGTCTGTTATGGCCTACAAAGTACTGATATGTCGACAGTCTCTTGTTGAATCACAGAAACATTATTCCAGGTTTGAATTCAGTATAAATTCCAACGAATGTCTTTATCCAAGAATTTTATCAGAGCACTTCTGTATTTCCTGAAAAAATAATCACTTGAATTTAATAATTTGAAGAAAATAAAATTCAGCCCAAACTGGTCACAACATAATACAACTTAAAGTGCTAGATGTTAAAGTACCACTGGTAAAATCCCCCGTCACAAGATAATATAGTTCTCTGCTTGACCTCAGGTCACAATTAGCATTTTCTAAAAACCACCATTACCTAATGGAAAATAACCTTCTTGAATGATCTAATAAGCCTTATTTATTTACAACACAATAGCCTACAAAATTCACTTAGGAATCTCCAAAACCCTAACCCTGATCAACATATTTACTCCTTCTTTGTTTACCTGAATAATAATGAAGCTATTATTAGTTGTTTACATAAATGAAATAAATAAAAAAAAATTAAAAAAAAGACATTCAGGGCAAGCAGAAATGAACTCAATTTTGGACAAGGTCAAGTCCAGCAAACAATGTTACATTACAATAGCATGTAATGAAATAAAAAAAATGTAAATTTGATATTTTTTGTGAAGCACCTGAATACTCTCACAGGATTCTTTGCTTGTAAATATATCTGTCATCTCTTGAAATAGATGTTGATGCATTTTAGTGGGCGAGTCTTTGAATATTAAATTGTATTGTGTACCACTGAGAAAGAGCACTATGGCTCAGTCGACATACAAGTTGACTGCAATGCAGTGGACATCCACTATTACACAATTATAAAGTTGTGACTTTCCTATGGGTGAATAACATTTAGTATGTCCCCTATGAGCCACGACGTGGGCAATCTAGACAACCACTACCTCCAGAACATTTTGTATTTAAGCCCTATAAAAGAAAAAGGAAGCTTATAAATATAATGTATATTTAAGGCTTATAATATATTTTAAGGCTATGTGCCATGGGCTTCACAGTGATAAGCTTCATTTTGTCCTTTTAAGCCTGTTGTAAAATGGGAGTTTTGGACCACCTCAGTTTTAAGCCCTAAAATGGAAACAAAGTGGACAAAAAGAACAGTGACAAAACCCCAGCCAGATCAGCAGTAGTGAGAGATTACTACAAGGAAACCAGGCCCAAGGTTGGTAGTACAGTTTTTAGGGGAGGCCAATAAGTATTATTATAAGAATTATGAACAATGTGTATAACCATTTAGCTATGTGCTGGGCTAACAATAAATGCTTGGCTTAAGCTTGGAACCAAACTAATATGTGGGAAAAACTGCTCTGTGGTCTACACAAAGCACAGAATCAAAATGGCTGCATTGTTACCAGTTTAGAAATGTGGTGTTGGTATATGTGCCACTCAGAGGCTTTGCCCAACATGTGGAGGAGAAACCGTGGCTAGGATACTAAATGGCTTGAAGAAAAGGCAAGGAGTTTTTTAAATGTTCTTAATGAAATGGTGCTGACAGGTATGTGCAAAACATCACCTGTAAAGTTGGATAAAAATAAAATCCTTCAGAGATTTATGGCTGATTGGATATTTGGTTAAATTAGCAGCACATGAAGGATTTTGTTTAGATCCTAATAGATGTTTACAAATATTGATAAAAAAACTGAGCAACTAACCCTATAAGAATTTATAGAAGCATGGGCCAAACTTTATAAAAGTCTGGGTGAACTTTGACAAGAAGGATAAATGTTATGTTTGCAGTGGATATTTTAAATTGCCACTGAATATGCAGCAGCTGTTGAAAAAAGCAATATTTAACCGCCAATTTCTGGAATGTACCAGGGAACAATGCACAACAAAAGCAACCTGATGCTGCACCCAAAAGGAGGAAGGTGTTGTTTGTGCTCCACAGCCTACGCAGACCACCTAAAAATGCATGTGATAGGAAATGCATAGGCTGACAACATTAAGGTCATTCTGACCAACATAGAAAAATATATGACATTTTCACTTGGGCAACTATAGTTTATTGAGTCTATATATATCAAGAAACAGATTAAGTTGGCAGAAAATCTGGCAGGCTCTTGCATGAGTTGCATCTAAATCTTTTGCTTCATAAAGGGGTGTTTATCCATAGGAATACATGAGCAGGGAACGATATGGCAAAACACAGATTTAGGCCTTTTACCAACATGTCAGGCATATCTGCAAAAGACTGTGCATACATGTGTGAGAACGCCTTTGACTGAAGAAACCTTGGAGATTGCCATGACCCTACATCTAGAAACTGACATACTACTCCTTGTAGAGAGTTCTGATGCATTTAGGTATATGTCACTAAAAACAGCATGTATTCCATGAGCTGGGATGCCTTCCTAAAAAGACCAAAATTTAGCTCGAGTTGATAACAGATATCGACATGCACCATATATTGTGATGAGAATATATGCAAGTTTCAGTGGTGAGCTGGCTCCATGCAAAAGCAAATAACCCAATGTACATTGAGCTTGGAATTGCCTATGATAACAAAATCCCCAAAACAGCTGGATAACCTAATGCCTACATCCTCTGTGACTGGGCCATGATGCAGAGCCTGACAACTTGCAAATTTAGCTTGAATGAACCCAAGGAAAGCATATAGCAAGTGAGCAACATTGAATCTGTAGTGTCAGATATAAGGGATATATTCTTGAAATTGATCTCAAATACCCTGAAGAGCTACATGACATGCACAGTGACTAAACTCTGGCTGCAGTAACCATATGTTTTTAAGAAAGTTGGCTCAGTGGTTACCAATGTTATCTAGTAAGCAAATTCACCTCTGGCAGAAAGCCTTGCCCTAGTGCTTCTACCATGAAGCTTTTCCTCTCACTGCATAATATAGATCACTGTTGTTCACTACGGCGACCAGCTGCTATACACAAATCTAGGAATGCAAGTAACCAAAATTCACAGAATGTTGGACTTCGACCATAACATGTGTATGGCATCATACATATACTAATCTCAAGGCCAAAAAAAAAACAAAGTTGGAAATATATTTCTTTAGGCTGATCAACAACTTTATCTTTAGAAAGACCATCATGGAGAATCTGTGTCAAAGGTCTTACTTGGACGCAGAGATGCTCTTTAGAGGTGTCATTCACTCAGTAGCATCCCAGGACATGAGGGACCAACAACACCAGTGTATTGCATCCACTCCTGGTCCATCAAAACTGGCCAAAAAGATTGTTCATATTAAATGTTCCTAGTGGCATTCAGCAAAGTTCTTTAAAGGGATACAGCCTTAGTCTAAGAAGCAACTCCAATCAAAGCCTCCCACTCGCCAGTCTCAAGACAGACGCGATCATGGAGCAACCTTGACCTTGCTCGAAAACTACTGCGAAGAAGTGTGACTTGAATATTAATAATAAAAATAATGCTTTATTGAGTAATTTAAGGCCACTGTCCCATATTACAAAATGTAAGTAAATATAGTGTGCACCATGGTGTACAGAAATTAAATGCAGAGATGCTCCCAGGAATTTATCATGGGGTGGGGGTGGATTTCCCCTCAAGTCACAAAAATAAGGGGAGAGTAGAAAAAAATTGAGGGTGAGGAGGAAATGGCCAAAGATCAATATTTACATAACATTTCAATATCCATCTCTCTTTCATCATGCTCCACTCTGTAAGACCCTACTGAAACCAAAATCTTTAGAAGACATTACCTCTAGTTGCATAAGCATTAATTAATTGATTGTTTCTGAGCTTAATCTGTTCCTTATCTGTGTATGAATATTGTTCTGTACTGGGAACCCCCTTTGAAAGTGTGCTATCTCAAGGGGCATATAAATAGCTAGCTAAGCCAGTTAGAACAAGTTTGAAAACTGTTCTTTATGGCTGTCATGTACAATTTTCCACAGCTCGCAGGTATTATCTTTTGAATACCTCGGCTCCAAAATAAGATTTGTCACTAACATAAGCTCTGCCAAAGTTTAACTTTCCTGAATTAACACTCTACTGACTGCTATGCCAGGTTTATTGTTCCACAGTATTAGGACTTTAAGTTTATTAATGCCATAGTCTGTTTGTTCAAACAGAGGTATTTTGATAAAATAAATATCTTAATTTCATTTTTAGATTCTTCTTTATTAGATTTACTGTAACTATATGCTAGGGTTATGTTTTGTAGCACATGATCCCGCAGTGCTATATTGTGATGAGAAAAGAAACAAAAAACTGTACTCTACTTTTAAATTGTCTGTTTTTAATTTGGCTTGTCTGTCTTTTCTACGTTTAATGTCGAAATACCTCTGAAATGAGGGGTTGACTGGCATGCCGTCTGGTTTAGTCCATCCAGTATGTACATCAGACTAGTATTTAACACCATTTTCGGGTTCAAAATCACTCACTAGTATCTCCATTAACACTTTACCAGCTCAAATAATCTGATATACTTCCTAACTTTAACAATAAATTGCCTTTGTTACTATGATTAGCCAGTATTTGCCAAAGAAAATTGTCATCTAAAGATGAACCATACTCAGAATCAGCCATTTGGGTCTGTATTATGAACGTGCATTTGTAAAACTTCCTTAATGCAAGGTTCAAACTACGTCAGAATGCTTGTTATGGGCCCAAATGTGCCAATCAAATTTAGTTTAACAACCATTCATGTCAAGCCAAAGAAACCAGATGTGTAAACAGTTAAAAAAATACTCATTGTGACAAGCGCTACAATATTTCTTATGGCTTGATTTATGTTGAGACAATCACTTTATTGGTGAACTGCTGAATAAAACTATACTGCACAGAGTACATTTTCACTTACGTGACATGAAACTAATTTGCAAGAGTTCTCACGCATCACCGCTTTCCAAGTGCTTGAATTCGTAAAAATTTTGCACAAATCATGTGATCACGCACCCTGGGAGCATCTCTGTAATTGTCGTGTTTAACGTGAGTATACATACACAATTTCCTACAAAGAATCACTGTATGATATTATAAAGGTGTTACTACCACTAAGTGTATCATTGAACATTCGTATGAGTTATCAAAGATTGTCTAAGATGAAAAGCCAAACTGATATAGCAAGAAAGATTTCTTATAATAAATATATTATTAAGACTCATGAGGGATACAAATTTTTCTACAGACAGAGATAATAAACTTCATTAAATATTTCTTCCTTAAATGGCTGTAAGCTGGGCAAAAACAAATGGAATTCACCTTTACCAAATAAACATTATTCTTCAGCCAGTATTTAATACATCATAAATAAATATGATGTATAAAGTGGGTTATCTTCCACACTCCCCTAACACAATCACACCTAAATACTGTTTGCAAAAGTTGCATTGTACAAATTCAATATCTCTACTAAATATATATTCCACTTGAATATTCGAACTCTGTGAATAATCTGAGGGATTGTTCTACAAGGGGAAGCAGTTGGCATACAGTCAATCCCCCTCTGGTCTGGCTATGAAGAGATAAAAAGAAAGTCACCATGATACAGTTTTGGTATGTGACTGGGCTAACCTGCCAATCTGGACGAGGCAAATACCAAATCTGGGTTGAGTGGTTACTGAGCAATACAGTACCAGATTCATTTTAGGCTGTGACCTTGCATCAAGAACACTTTTTTTCATCTCTGGTACAAGAAACTTTCCATCTCTGCATTTAAATGGCACATAAAACAGACCATAGTAGATAGTGAATATATATTATTATGGTTGATTTAGAATGAATCAAGCACATCCCAAAATTACTGATGATCAATTTCAATGGCTAACGGAAATGTCTTATTGACTATTAACTTGGGCACTAATCAAGAACACATGCACTGGATTATGATCACTGATAGAAAATGCAAAGAAGAGAAGATGAAATCTTCAACAATAGTCCCTTGAAGGGACTGACACTCCACTGGACCAAATGAATTTTCAGGAATTCAAGATAAATCATGCCTTCTTGTTAACTGCAAAGTTTTGAAACCATTTCTAAGCAATAACATGATTTTCAAATTAGCCACTGTGGCAGACATATTGGATGCCACTGTGGCAGTCATATTGGATGCCATATGGTAACCATTTTCATTTAAAACTGCAAGAAAATGATGAATGGTTCACTTCTAGTGTTGTATTCAAATAAATCTTTCAACTGCAATAAATATGAAATTAAGTTTTTAAAAGAATTCTCGTTGCATTTTAATGAAAAGATGTTTTTAGACTTATTATGACTCCCATCCTAGGACAGGCAATTAAGCTAGTGAAATTAATAAAAGGCAACTTATCAATATACGTGTCATTTTCCTTTATGAACAGATTAAATGACAGTAATGAGTCATTAATGTTTTTTAATTGATTATACAGCAGATCAACTTCAATGTGCAGAATTGCTTTGAAATACTATAATTTTTTACTATAGGAAAAGGCACTTCATGGCAGCTGTTTACTACATCAATGAAGTTTCAGCCTTTGGTGGCGGTATGTCAAGCAGAGCTCAAGGTATTGTACTGAAACTATTTTGCTATGGTCAGTGACTGTGAACTTTGACCTTTTGGCCCTAAAACCAACATGTCTCTTTCTTTCCTTCAGTACAACCCATCAAAAAGATTTTATTAGGGCATACCAATCGTAACTCATGTTATCTCACAAAAACCACTGTGCTATAGTTGGTTAATGATCCTAGCTTTTCACTTTTTGACTTCTAAATCAACATAGTTCTATGTCCAATTCAGAGCAATCCAGCTGCAAAATATGATGCTGGTGAATAATCCAGAATCGCAGACACCATTCTGCTTTCAATTGATAGATCAAATTTATCTTGACTTTTGATCTTTTCACCTCATGTACTTTTGTTGCTTATAGGGCAACACGGCTGCAGAATTTGGCAAAGATACAAAAACAACCTCAAGTTATTCCAAGGAAGCCATATTGTTAACAGATGGACTAATATAGTGGAAGTTTAATAAAAAGTTAGATTTTCCAAGATATATATTCCCTTTTCATCTTCATACCCTGATCATTTGCATTTCCAGATCCCCCAGGCAGACATCCACATCTCTTTTTGATGACCTTGCCTGAAGAAAAAAAGTACAAACAAATGTGGGAGTGTAACAAAAACTTGTATTTGTTCCAGATTATTTTAGTTTTATAATGCTTTAGGCTCTTCTGCAGTTATATTATAGCTGCTCTGTGGCTGTCTCTACATTTCTGTATGACCTTTCCTGAAGAAAAAATATCCAAACAAATGTTCCTGGCCTTTATCTCAATTGAAATTGTATTTTGATACTCCAAAGTCAGTCTGAGAGAGCTGCAGAACACTAATACAGAACTAAAACTTAATGTTCACTGTTTGCCATTAATCAAAGGAAACAGAAACAAAAAAAGAGAGTCAAAAGTATAAACCAGTGTCCATCAAAGGGACTAGCACTTTACTGGCTAAAATGAATTTCCACAATAAGTAAATTTCTTCCATACCTTTATTCTTCTCAACTGCCAAGAAGAGAAATTATACTATATTTGGTAACAAAACTATCATACTAGAATGAATATTGTTACCTGCAACAGCCATTTGCCTTTAATGAAACTAAAAATATACACAGTACAGCTCATGTGTATTTTCGGAACCCACGCATTACAGTGGGGGACTTAATCCCTCCACTTTCACTCCATGATAACACTCAGTGACAGAGCAATAAAATACTAACAAATCACCACCACACCTCAGCTGGCACACCAATGGCATCACCACCATGTAGCAGCTGATCGGCATCATTGATTGATATTTGACCAGCCAATCAATAAAGACCACCCATGGGAAGACTGACATGTCACGAGTGATTAACAATCAAATACAATTTCACCAATCAATGATCTTTATTTCGATCATATATCTGGAACAATAGAAATTAATTTGAAAAGTCTTTGTATATTTTGTACATTTAGACAACTTATGTGCTGACTTGATGACAGGCTCACCTCATTGTGCTTCTCTTGAACAGTATAAATTTATCCTACTGTTTAAACATGAAAAGTAATCCTCTGAGGTATGGAGAATTAAATTCTAGATAGCAGCAGCTTCTGTTTAAAAACACAAACAGCAAAAAAGAAACCACTGAATCTACACTTAAATGCAAAGCACATGTTTAGTCCTTAAGCAGTAATGGCCCTGTTACGAGACTGAATATACATGTACATGTACAGAACTACCAACTAATTCAATTCTGAATGCACTTATACTGTAAGGGAATGGCCATATAATTTTATGGGGCTAAATTATGATTTCTGACTGGTATTTTTTTTATGTCATTCATCACAAGACTAAAATCTGGCCTCAGCAACTACATGTATATGTTTCCAAGAAAGTTGGCTCACTGTTTACCAATGTGATCTAGTAAGTAAACTCACTGCCAACAGAAAGCCTTGCCCTAGTGCTTCTACCATTAAGCTTGTCCTCTCATTGCACAACAAATAATGCTGTTGCTCACTTCAGTACCTGCAGCTGTACAAAAATCTCAGAATGTGAGTCACCAAAATTTATTGAGCATTTGAATCTGACCACAACATTTATATAGAACCATAGATAAACTGATCTCAAAGAAAAAACAAGAACATATTTCTTTAAGCTGATGAACAACTTCATCTTTGGAAACACCATTAAGAATCTGCAAAAGTGAATACAGGTTGACCTTGTTAGGCCTAAGTGGTTAGAGCATCTACCTCAGTTACGGGAGGTTGTGGGTTGGAACTCTAGTTGTGTCACACCAAAGGCATATAAAAATGGTACTAGCAATTGCCTCACTTGGCACTCAGCATTAAGAGGTTAGTGTTAGGACTGGTCAGCCTAGTGTCAAGATAATGGGACTGGGTGGGACATGATGCCAGACGTCTGTGGCATGATGACCCAGTGCTAGACATTACAATAAACTGCCAGACTGCAGACATCATAGCGATATACTCAAATTGTTAACGCTACGTAAAAATAAATAAATTCCAAAACATCCAGATTTCAAGGCTAAGAACAAAATCAGAGTTTGAAATATACATCTTTAAGCTGATGAACAATTTCATCTTTGGAAAGACCATGAAGAATCTACAAAAGTGAATACATATTGACCTTGTTAGGCCAAATGATGAAGAAAACAAGCAAAGAAGATTGGTTACCAACCCTGCATTTAAAACTACAAAAATCTTCAGCAAATATCTTGGTGCTTTCCATTCTACAAAGGCCAACCTAAAGTTAAACTGTCTTTACTTGATCTTTCTAAGCACCTGATGTATGACTTTTGTCACAATCAAATCAAATCATGCTACTGTGAAATGGCTAACCTCTGGTACAAAGAACACTTCTTGCATAGAAACAAGACCTGTACCACTGCATGGGGACGAGAGTTGCATCTGTACAATACAAGCTATTACCCATGTAAGCATCATCTCCACAGCACTGCAAACAAAAAGGTATGGAAAGATTAAAGATGAGCATAATGGAATGCCTATTACTGCTTTATTAGCCTTCGCCCAAGATATACAACATCCTCATAGCTGATGCTGTATAAATACAAAAAGTCAAAGGTGTTTCAAAGGCTGTTGTAAAATAATACCTTAGGTACAAAAATATGTATCTAGAGTTTTATATCAACAAAGGAAGCTTTATATCCAGATAATATGATATAGTGATGGTAACTAGATGCAAGTGTACAGAATTAAGTTAATTAACAAAACAAGCCTCTCTCCGCTCAATGCAATATCACACCAGATGGAATCATAACGCTTCCACATGACCACTGAATGCCAATGCCAGTGCAGTTTGAAAACCCCAACAATGACTTGGCTGCTGCTCTTGATACTCCATCAATTGTCAGTGGGCATCTTGCTGGCTATTACATATAAAATAGGGACAAAAATATGGCTTCCAAACCATTTTCTAACTGGTGTTTGTGCAAGTGCCTCCTGCAGCACTGAAATCAGCCAATTTTCTGGCAATTTTGGTGGTTTCTGTGGCAATTCAAATGTGGAATTGTAAGTCACATTTGTGGTCTTTGATAAAACTTTCCACACCACAACAGCTCCTAAAACAAGATACATAAAGCGTTTATCCTAATCCATTCACTAAAGGCCTTTTTCAAGCATTCTGAAGCTATCATCACGTTTTGATGCCAATATGGCTTCATCTAAAGACTCAACATCACCAGCTATACTTTTCATATTGCTTGCTATACATTCTACATCATCCAGCTCTTCCCGCTGCCTTGGTAGTAATTTCTCCTGGCGATCCTCTATGTTTTAATAATTTGAGTGATGGTGCCAATAGCTTTTGTCTGCCACACTATAGGTTCACTATCTGTTCTTCAAACTGTTAAGCCTGTTGTAAATATCAGTAATGGTTAGGATAATGTATTCCAGCTGAATCACATGAGGTGATAGATCACCGAATAGCACTGGCATCTCACAGCTTCTGGGTGGAATTTTGACTATTGGGAAAGCAACACATCTACACTGGCATGTTGTATAGTTTCTGATGATGCAGGTGCCACTTCAAGCTAAGCTGGGATAACTTGGTCCTTGGAAATCTAAAATGGCAGGCTTTAAAACTTATGATTTCCATATTCTGTAAAGACATGTAGACCCAATGTCATGGTTCTTTCTTGCTTCCTCTGCACATATTGTTCTGCAAAAGGTTCTTTCTTTCTTGTTTTTTTGCTCTGGTGCTAGATCATTCTAAGGTGGCATTCCTTACCATCTTAACTGATTGTAACTTTCACTCAAAGTGTAATAACCTGACTTTATTTGTGCAGGAACTTCATTTTAAACTCATTTTTCTGGGTATTATACTAGTGTAACTAGTTTATAAGGCTTGTTATTGTACTATTTACCAATATTTTCTCTAAAATAACCCTGTCTAAACAACAAAAAATCTTTCAATATCTAATCCTGGATCTCGCAACTGTTACAGCTCTGGCGGAGGTCACCATCCCGCTCGTGTTCCTATCTTATAAAAGGCTTAAATTGGCGAAAAAAAGCTTGCAACTTTGGAGCCAAAGTAATATAGCCTTATAGGGCTTAAAACAAAATGGTCCAAAAGACCTATTTTATAGATACTTCATTTAAGACCTACTAGATATCCTACAAAACTGAAAAACCCACATCAATTTAACTATCTATTCAGCCAGGGTGCTGGGGCTCATTAGGTCCCTCACGCTTATGAAGGGCATCAGCTAGCTTGTATCACAGCTATGAACATCATGTAAAAAGCAAAACATATGACCTATGAAAAGGGTATAATGCTAATATGTTGTATGTAGTCCAATGACACAAGTAGTGTGTTTTCAATGTACTATGATATAATAAAAAACTTGGTGCTATTATTTTAATTGATTGAAATAAAGAAGACCCATGACAATCTGATATCACTTGCTGTTAACTTCTTCGATTTGAAAATTGATGCAGCATTCAGAAAATGAAGCTATATTAAGTTCCCTGAATACTCTTTCCTACAAATCATGATGAAATACAGACAGAAAAGAGACCTGAAGCTGAAGACATACAGAACAAAACTATGTGCTACAATTATCAAGGATTCCAGAAGTGAATTGTCAAATTATTTTAAAGTATATTAGCTGTCATGTTAGTTGTGAATTCCTCTACAGCAGAAGGTGAACGAGGGTTCAGTCTCAGGAACAATATCAAGAAGTATAATGTCAAGAGAAAATGTTTAAAGCTGGATAACCTTCACATTCTTATGAACATCAATGCTGCTGATCCAGTCTGTAGGAAGGACACAGACAGAGCAATGAAATCATCAAATCGAAATTGTAGAAAAGATCACATTTTTCCTCTGAAGTATGCTATTTTGGGAGACAAACACTGACAATTAGACAAATCATTTTTACATTTCATTTTTTTTTAAAGCACATCAGTTTCAAAGCTGTTTGACACAAACATGGCTCTTTGGAACAAGTAAAATTTTAGTCAGGCATGTGATTTTCTTTATTCTTTTGGGACTGTGTCTGAAATAACTTGTAGCGTTCTATATACATTATGCGATTTTCACCAGTCTAAATGATTATTAGAAAGGCTTGGTATGTTGTTTAAAATTATTTTCATTTAGAACCTATTAAGATATCACACACTGTCTTTTAATGAAAACCCCAGATCAATTTAACTATCTGTTTGGAAGGACTACCTAAAACAAGATTTTCACAATGGCCATCATATGACTATGGTGGATGTCATATCATATACAAGTCTTTTAGTGAAAGCCCAAGAAGTAGTAATAAGATTTTCAAAATAGCCACCATTCTGGCCATGCCGAATGTTAGATCAGCACTATATTCATTAAGGTCAACTAGGTATCATCTTTCAGCATAAACCCCATGTCAGTAGGAGCACCTGTATAGGTGGAATGGTGATAAGAATTCCAAAAATTACAACCATAGTGACCATACTGGATTTAACATCAACACCATTTTCATTAAAGACCAATTAGACATCATAATAAGTCTTCAAGTGGAAACCCAAAGGTAATATGACCATCTATTCAGAAGAAGTAGTGACAGATTACCAGAAAGGAGTACAATAAATTATTTAATGCAACAATCTAAGGTAGTACTGTACTTGTACTGCTTAAAGCAAGTACTTAGTAGAAACAGTGCAGTAAAGTTTTTAATGCAACAATTAAAGCCATACTGCCTAAATGAGTAGTTACTAAAAAATATACTGACTAAGCTGTACAATAAAATTATTTCAATGCAACAAGGTGTACTGCTCAAGCAAGTACCTATTAATTTATAAATTCCACAATTGATGAGCAAAGGGAATATAAATTCCAAAACCAGATGACGGGTAGTGATACTTACTGAAAGGCAGGTAATCTATAAAGGAGTACTGCCAAAACAAGTATTAAACAAGGTCAAGAACTACAGCACAGGTGTAAATATCACCTCTAACAATGGGTATGGAAAAGGGGAATAGTAAGAGTGTGTGTGTGTATGTGTTATTTGGATTTTTAACGTAGCTTTAACATTTTCAGTCATATTGTTACAATGTCTGCAGTGTGGCAATTTACAGTGATTTCTAGCACTGGGGCATCATGCCACAGACGTGTGGCATCATCTCTCACCCAGTCACATTATCCTGACACCAAGCCGACCAGTCCTAACACTAACCTCCTAGAAAGTTATTTGAGGGGCAATCTCTAAAGCTATAGCCAGCTGTATATGCTTGGAAAGACTTGGATGTGAGCACAAATAACAACGGACACTGCCTTATCCCCAGTCATGTGACTGTGTGACATAAATTCTCAATACTCCTATGCTAAACTACATGGAATTAATTCAGGTCAAGAGTGGAAAACTTGTATTGTTCTTAGTGAAGAACCCCCTTTGTCAGTAAGAGGTCTGTGTGCAATGAAGTGTAACTTTCCTTGGATGAAAAATGTTAAGCTTGCACAGCCTTGATGCCAGAATGCATTTTTAAATGTGGTGCAAAGTGGCCAAGTGGCTTCTAAAATTAACTGTGAAAAGGCTTTTGAAACTAAATGTGAATGGAGATGGACATATTAAACATAACTGACACAGAACTCTACTGGCTTAAATACAACCTGGTGACAGAAATACATCATATGAAAAGAAATAGTACAGTACTTACATTTACCTGTACATAACATAATAATGATAATAATAGTTATAACAACAAAGACCGACAGCACTCCTATCGCAATCTGGTAATTGTGTTCTGTCATCCCAATGTCAGATCCCAAATTAGAACTCCTATCTGTAACAAAGAACAAAAAAAAAAGCTGTGTTTTAAGAAGCATGTCATATGCCCTAGAATGGGGCTGTCAATATATCAAAAGGTATAATCCCTTGATCCCATCCAGGGGTACTCCCAAGGGCAGGAATGCTCCAGGAAGAAAAGGGAGTACATTATATTGTTACATGTTCCAAGTTGTAAGTAAATTGGATGAAGAAAAGAAATATCATCCAAACAGTATCATATTACTTTTTGATCCAATGCTCCTTTCCAAGGACAATATCCACGCGCAGCATGAGATACTGCAGTAGTACAAAGCAATATATAAGCATATAACGTCTAAAGGTAAATAATAATTAAAAATGCCCATTTAATAGGATAAGACTTTTAAAATCATAATAGTAATCATCATCATTTTAAAGTATTTTAGTTCGGGATTCCATGACCCACCCAAGAGCCTAACAGCATAGCAAAAGAGCCTAACAACATAGCAACAGTAATATAGGGTGAAATGAAAGTATGATATCGAATAATATTCCAACAATGTAACGGTTGTGGGCTTCTTTAAATAATAAAAATATGAGGCCCAAGTGAGCCTAGGATAAGTCACAATGCTGACATCTGCCAAATAACCATATGTACATGCAAATCACCAAAAATATGAGTAAGTAGGAAACTGTCAACATTTCTTCTTTTTTTCAGATATACATTAAAATAGTAATGTCAAACTTTTTCAAAGTAACAGAAGCATCTGCTTTATTTACCTTTAATTTTCACAAAAGACTGCTAGGTAATGTTTTATATGTAAAGGGGAGAAAGATGTTTTTTGGTTTTTATTCCATTGCATTATTCTATTTGTTGAGCAAATTTGACCCAAAATTATATTATTTTTGAGGAATAAAATACAATACTATTTAAGTAGTGTTACAAATATCACCAGAACTCTGCACACTAACCTTTTTCATGGTGACAAAGTATTTACATTATAATAAAGAGGCTTTCAGTTGATAACTTTATACTCACTTTTGAGTCAACTTGTGCCTCCTTCCTGATGTGAACAACTAGTTCTTATTATTCCAGACTTGTCCATAAGATTGATTCACACCTCAATAAATGTTCAATTATTTTGGGAATACATGTAGGAATTAGTACTTTAGAATAAAGAAACATACTGGATGTGAAATGACTTAAATAATTTGGGGAGTATTTTAGTGAAAACCCCTGTTGAGATGACCATCCATTCAGCTAGAGCAGCAATAATAAAACTGTCAACATTGCCACTGTAATTTTTATCCATTTTCTTAAATGTTCAATTTTATTACAGATAGATCTCCCCCTACCTCCCATACCATGATACAAATGGTTGAGGAATCATCTTCATCTGATAAAATTTGATAAAATATTTAACTTGGGATTTGATTTATGGCCAAAAATGGGACCACTTGATCTCTCAATGGTGGTGAAAACTGGAGTCGGTAAAGATGGAGAAATGGATTCCAAACTTTACTTCCCTTTTGTACGGCAATTACAGTACATGTGCAACTTTCACATCAACATTTGCTAGACATACCCCTCTAAAAAAACAAAAGGCAAATGCAACTGATTTATTTAAGTACATTCGATGATGTTCAATTTGCAAGCAGTTTCAAGGAAAAGTGCCACTGATTATGAATAATTATTATGAAAGTAAAATTTTATTTCAAATCACAGACATTTTCTATTAGCCATGGAAACAGCCAGTGCATGCTGGTATATAAAACACAGTATTTCAAATAATGATGGTTGCCGTTTAGCTGAAAATAACTATTAGAAATAGATTTAAATAATTTTTCAGAAGCATCCTACATATAGGTAAATGGTAAACAATTGCTAAGGCCTGAATCTTAAAACATTTTCAGTTTATCACTGTCACTACACAGGTCCTACTGGATGTAAGATATTGGGAAATCTCAACAGGCTGGATTTGTATAGTGGACACTAACATGAGACCTATTCTCAAAAATGAGGTGCATAGCATATCATTTTCATAGTTTAAATTTTTCCTCATGGATAGATAGTTCATAGGATGTATGTGTGTTCTGCTGATCTCAATTTGGACAAATATCAGCATTATGGTCTATGGGAATTAAATTAGTTGTCTGTCCCCATCTGATGATATAACAGGCTGGCATCATCTGTATAAATTTGAAAAACTATCATAGGAGAATGTTTTTGGTCAAATTTGGTCGAATTATATTCATTTGTTTAAATAAAACCTGGTATTTTTTTTCTAATTTTACTAACAGCGGCTTGAAATGCCTTTTATTCTCTAATCCTTGCCGTTAAATTTGGTAAAATTCTGTTCAACAGTTTCGTACAGTAGTTCAAAGGTTTTTCAATATTTAACAATGGTGGCCATATTTAATGGCAGATCAGTATCATTTGTACAAGTCTAAAAGGCTTTATGCTTTATGTCAAATTTGGCAAAATACAGTTCAGTGTTACTCTGATCCACCCTCCTCCCCCAAACCTAAGTACTGTAACAGGAGTCAAGGATGACCCTTCTACTAGTGGTTGCCACAGGTACAACATAACTAAAAAGATTGATGAATTTCCACCAGAAGGTTTAGAAGATGTGGTAATGGACATGCCTGTCTTTAGTATCATAAAGTTCTGTTAATATCTATTAGTAACATATACATACTCAGTCTATGATATACGATATCTCCTCTTAAACGTTGTGATATTTTCTGCAGATTTTACATGGCAGTGGAAGCTTGTTCCACAGATGTACCAGAGTATTTTAAACTTTTCTTAAACTACTCTCTACTGAGAGGTTTTTGGTGGTGGTTTAGTTATTTATTTGAAACCACATTTATTTCAAGAAGAAACTTTGTTATGAAACAAAATGATATAATTTGAACCAATGTATACAGATCTTTTTTTTACATTAAGAAAGTGATTTCTTCATTAGTTTTTACTTTTTTCATGAAGAAAGAAGCCTTTTTATTAAGGCCTTTGGCAAAAATAACTCTTTTTATCTTTCTTTGCAGAAATTTTTGTAATGAAACATTTATAATTTGTGTGATCAAAGAATTGTATTTTATGCAGGAGCTTTCCCGTGAAGATAGCAATCACTCTGATAGGATAAGCAGACAAGATATGACTGGTCACCTAATCAATAATAAGAAGCCATATGGGTCTAATACTCTGTGGCAGAATCCCCAAACCATGCTGATGCCATTGATAGCTAACATACATGCTACCAAGTTATAGAAATTGAGATAAAAAAATAAGCACAGAACTGGTACTATGCCACCATTTCAAGAACGAGCAGCTTTAAACTGGCTATGCATGCAAATGGTAGGAATATATTGTCTGCTTCTGCCATGTTGATCAAATGTAGGGGATTATTTCTAAACATAAATTTCAGACATGAAACACTTAATATTCAAGATATTGTTAATCCATTCAATTAATTGCCACAACATTTATAAACAAGGAGATGCTGTTCTTCATTTTTAACTACCGGTATTAATTTCTTTTTTAAAAGCTTTTATTGTTTTCTGTACAGATTGGCAAAGAGACTGGACCATATGTTATCACAACATTAAAATCTTCTCCCTTACGATTATTATGTATACAAATCACTAACACACATTCTATATACCGTATTACATCTAGTTCAGTGGTGTGAAAATGAATAAAGATGGGTGAAACAGAAAGAGAAAAAAAGAGTGAGTGGTTGTTATTTTGTCAATGACTATGTTACAATTTATATTGCTTCTGTAAGTTTTGTGTATACAGATTGTAATACAAAAATCAACTATGCTTGGAAAGAAGTACTGATTCCCACTGTTCCCAAATTATCAAGAAAGTTTTTTTTCCTGTTCAATTTGACTGCAACATATTGTTTCTAATATATAATATTCCATAAATAAACTTCCAGGCCATTTGATGTAATTATGTCCCTTTTCATCATGTATGTGTATATGTAGTACTTGATAAAAACATAATTTTTCATACAATTGCACAACATCTGTATTTCCCAATAAAACTATTCTGGTGCTTGGAATATTAATGTTATTTCAGTATATCTTGAATTCAGTGGGACACATCACTCTATCACTCATTAACCACATTACGTTCCTAAAACAAATGCACTATTGTTTCTGGTTAATCATTACAATGGGTACATTTATCGATGTCATTAGCATCCGTTTTGTACAAAACTGTTTATTTTCATAGGTAGAATTCTGTGTATAACACAATACTGCAAACATTGTCATTTTCAGTCTTTTGTTATTTTAAACATTGGAGAATATGCATTTAGCCAATAGTCACTAGAAAAGTTGAAATTTTCTTGCCATCATTTTTCATAGGTTGGTGAAACATGCAAGTTCAAAGTACAGTGTAAAATCTTTACAATCTTTATCACTGTGAAGATTAATGTTCAATTGGTAATGGATAAAAGGTCTGGCATTTCAGCCTGTATTCAATTTTAGGCTGAATTTTCTACATTATGACCTTATAGTCTGAATGACACCATCAAAGGCAAGAAAATCTGCATTAATGTTGCACTTTTCTTTAGAGCTTTCTAATTCAAAAAAACTTGTCTGGTATGTTGTTGTTGTGGGGTTTAATGCCATTTTTTCAGCACATAATAGACTATACATGGTGGCCAGTATAACAAATGAAGGAAAAACCCAGGAAAACCCCGGGAAGAAACACTGACTCACAGAAGCTACTGGAAAGCTTTCTCATGTACCCACATTGGCCGAGTCTGAGACTTGAACCCACAGACAGATTTGAGACAGTAGTGATCCATAATGGTGAGCACTTTCGACCACTCTGCCACCTGAGGCCTCTGCCTTGTGTGTGAGCACATCACTAATATAAAAATACTAGCTTAATTGCTCCTCCAAGAATGGGAGCCATAAAAAAAGAAAATTTCAACATAAAATTTTTTTAAAAAGTATTTTAAAACGTTTAAAAATTTGGATATGCATGTTTGAAAGAAAGTTTCAACATAAAAATAAACAAAAGTTCAAAAAAATTTAAAATTTAAAAAGTTTTGAACTCGTGACCTCTTGTTTGGCAAGCAGGACACAGAAAGAAAGACAAATGTGGATGTTTATGTGTAAAATTACGTTGAATCCATTTCTTGTACATGATGGGTCTTTTGTTACTCTTATTAGGTGTACTCATCAACAAGTTCACTGTCATAAGATCCACTCTTTCTCTGTATGTAAAAGTGTCTAAGTCAATAAAACATCACACAAAATTATATGCTTGTCTCCTTTCATAGTTTAACTGTATATTCATATCTTAATATGGCAATGTTTTGATCTCACATACTTTGTATTTAAAAAGTGAACAAATTTTGATCTAGTTGTAAGAAGTCAACGAATTCAAGTTATTTTTAGAGCTAGTATATTTTAATACTCATCACTGCTAACCGTCCTTTGAGGATGAAATGTGATCTTTTAATTATATCTACTTTTACCCTCCATATCAAGGTGAAAAATATTTCATAAAATTTGCTAAAAACAATTTGCAGAAGGTATGGCAAGGTGATAAACAAATAGTTTAAGTTTGGATTCACTCAGGTTTCAAATCAATTATTTTACTGACTGGTATTAGGTTGATTTTGCCCAAATCCTCAGAAACTTCATCATGTGTATTTTACTTTCAAAATTTATCTGTACCATTTTATTTAAGTCAACAAAGAACTTTATACCCAATAGAATAATTTCAGTAACCCATCGTACTTTTAACCTATGATGAACTGTTTGTGCACTATACTTCTTGCTGCTTATCCAGACTGCCTTTGTTTTGGTAATACTGAGTCTCTGGCCCGATATCCTTAAAAATAAATCTAATACATCAATGGAAGGTTTAAGAGATTACAAAGATCCATCATTAATCAAAATAGAATCATCTTCAAACTGTGAAAGTAAATATTAAGCATTCTTCAGTTTAATACCTTTCATATTCTTATTATCCTTACGACATTGAGAAAATTCCTGCATATGCATGCATTAATAAAAGATATGGAGTCAGTGGGTCAACCTGTCTACAGCCTCTAAAAATATTGAAAAATTCACATATAAAAACCATTCTGATGCACTCCTGAATAC
Organism: Megalonaias nervosa; assembly: GCA_016617855.1. Classification (NCBI taxonomy): domain Eukaryota; kingdom Metazoa; phylum Mollusca; class Bivalvia; order Unionida; family Unionidae; genus Megalonaias; species Megalonaias nervosa. The sequence goes on along the minus strand of JAECUM010023127.1, from coordinate 20,667 downwards.
ATGTAGCTATTACAAAAACAAGTTTGTACCCATGGTCTTAACATCCATCCAAAATTATAAAAGAACATTATGAAATGGAATCAAAAGTTTTCTCAAAATCAATAATAATAAGATATCAGGTGGATGTAATTCTTCAGTGATGTGCATTATATTATAAATAATCCTTGCATTTTCACCAAAATTTATTCCTTTAATAAAACCAGTTTGGTGATCAAATATTATATCATTACTACTGACTTTATTCCTTTGGCAATCCGTACTTATGCTAATTTGTGGATGACATTAAATAATGATACATGGCACCTGTTTTGTTCTGGCTTACATGTATCTTCCTCGAGTATACAAAAATTAATTGCTCCGACTACAAATTCCTCAATATCAATCCAGAAGATTTACAGTTCTGCCATGAAGCTATCTGATCCAGGACCTTTGTTCATCTTCATCCTATTTTAGACAATCTAAAGTTTTCTTTCTTGGTAATGTTGAATGAAGACTGATATAGATCTAACTTAGAAGTGTTGTACTTTGATGATAATTTAACTCTCTATCATCCATCTCATTTCCTCTTTATATAGTTTTTCATAGAAATCCTGAACTTCTCTAAGAATATCAAACTGATTTATTCTAACTACATTTTCATTCTTAATTATTTTGCAATTGGTTTTGTCACACATAATTACTACTTTCTTGGTGGCAAAAAAATCCTGATTGTTTTGCCCCCTCCTCCACCCATTTTGCCTTGGACCAGATGATACTTTTCTCGAAGCTTACCTTGTCTAACTTTTTCTGATTCTTTCTTTTTTGATTCCATTAACTCTAAATCAGTATTTTCAACAGAAGTACTATTCTCTAAAGACTGTATTTCATGAATTAGTTCTTGCTCCTGTTTTAATTTATGTATGATTTTATATGAAGCATATGAACTGGTTTTACCACAAATTTCCATCATAAGATTCAAAAGAGGATCTAGGAATAGAAGTTAGATCAATACCTGTGCTTGATATATTTTCAACATTTGCATCATATTCTTACGAAGCATATTGTAATTTTATCCTCTGAATGGAATTTTTAATTTCATTTATACATTTACTCTTACCTCTGATAAATCATGAGTAGGTTTAATATTATCATAGACTGGTCAGATCTATAACTTGATTCATTTGCTATTTTTTTAAGTTTTGGCATTAGAGACTCTGACATCAAAATGAAATCTAATCTAGCTTGTTTCAAAGGAATTTTTCTTTGCCATGTATGTCTTTAAATATGGATTAAGTTTTCTAAATGGGTCAATATGACCAAAGGTATCTTTCATATGCAATAATACATTTCTAGCATTAGGATTATTTATATGTTTATAACTGTAGCAGTCTAATTGAGGATCTTGAATCGCTCAAATAACAGATGAATCATTTTCATATTCACTTATAATACAATACTACACATTCAACTTCCTTGATAGCCAGATATTTAGTTTTCAAAGATTGTACATTTTATTTGCATTTTGCACTGCTGTTGGTAGCCATCAAAAGCACAAAGTTACTATTTTCCTGCAAAAGATGAAACATTCACTGCACAATAAATGTGTTCCAATACAGGAGTCGGTTGTTTGATCAATAAAATATGACACAAATTTTGTAAAATGAAATCACCTTATCTGTACTATGTTGTATATTTTAGTAAAGACAAGGTTATTATGTGCTGTCACAAATTTTCATCCTGTTTTAATGATGTATATTTACAGTACAAATTTGGTCATTTCTTTTTGTCGCAAATTTTCATTGTATTTTATTGATAAAACATCAGACTCCTGTGGTTCCAAAAATTGAGAACTTTGGAAAACACAAAAATTGATCAGATTCCATCGTTTTTATTCAATTTTGGTGCCGACTTCCTTTGATGATAGGTGGATTGTTTTTATGGAAGTTTTAAACCGGCTTACTCTGATTAAGAGGGCATAATGTTATTGGAGGGCCAAACAAATACCAGTTTCTTAATGTGACGGTAACATTAAAGCCTGGCAGCAAACATCCCATAATTGTACAGTAGAACAAAGTATGGGTCAGAACTGGAGGCTTGTCAACATAAACAATTAGAAAGATTTGTTCAATTTTGGACCTATGGCTTCTGTACACATATAAATTTCTTTTTTATCTCAACGTTGACATAAGCATGACAAATTTGGAAGTAATAACAGAACATGTGCCCTTGACTTTGCATTTTCGTTGACATAAAAGTAATGTCAATATAAGTAGGCAGAGCTTATCATTAACACTAATGTAAAAGTCTGAACAGTCATTATTTGGCCAATATATATTAATTAGAGAGAAATAATTTTCATACATTTTTGTCAAGTACAATTCCTTTTGCAATCTTTTTTATCATATTCAAAATTATTTTCAAAAAAAAAGCAAACTCCTCTTGAATTTTATCCATAACAGTTTAAGGAAGATTGGAAACTTCACTATCTCTGATACATCATATTTTACCTTCAGTAAAATGTGTATCCTGTAAACAATATATCTGACACTGCTTTATCCTAATGTAATCCAACACACCCCTGCACCTTTCCCAATATCCTAATCATCAAAAATTTGCTGATAATATTTTACCAATTACAAAACTATCAACAACTTGTTAAGTTTTAGAACAATTTCAGACTAAATCTTTTTCATATAAATCAGAAATACATCATCTCCATATATATACAAAATAAACATCTATAACACAGGAATAGAATGAAAAAAACACAAGAAAGCAGTCACACACACACAAACACACACACACACACACACACACACACACAAAATAAAACAGAAATATCTTTTGTCCAGACACAGGCCACTTTCAATAAAGATTTTTTTAAGAATATCAACAGGAAGAAGCCACCCACCCACAAAAAAAATAAGATTTAATTTCTATGGTAAACTAATCACTATTGCAATTCATTATTGCATTTATGGAGAGTACTGACAACAAGATTGTTAAGACAGTCATCATTTTCAGAAAAGAGATAATATTTTTAACATATGACCATTCAAGATAAGCAGCAATAACAAGATTTACAAGACAGCTGCTGGATATACAAGACATACTGGATATCAAATAGGCACCAATTTTCATTTTAAGACCAACAAAATATCACAAGATATCTTTGGGTGAAAACTCATGTTAACATGACTTTCTGTTCAAGTAGAGTTTTGTTACAATTTTTTTTTAAAGATGGCTGCCATCTTGAATTTCTAATCTGTACAACTTTTATTTAGGACCAGCAAATATCATAAGAAGTCTTTTGGGGGTAGAAACCCCATGCTGATATGATCATCCATGCATGAGAAAAGATAACAAGCAAGACGGCTGCATAAGTGCCCATACTGGACATCAGATCTGCACCAATTCCATCCAGGACCAACTAGACATCAGAAGAAGTTTTTCTGTGAAAAACTTATGTTGATATGATCATTCATTCTCGAGAAGAAGCAATAAGGTTTTTAAGATGGCTGCCAGGGGGGCCATATTGGATGTCAGATTGGCGCCAATTTCATTCAGGATGAATTAAACATCACAAGAAGTCTTTAGTGAAAATGACACGTTGATACAACGTGAGGAGTGGCAGTTCCAAGATTCTCCAAATGGCTGCCATGGTGGCCATATTGGATGTCACATCAGCCCCATTTTCACTTAGAACAAACTAGACATCAAAACAAACTCTTTAGTGAAAACCCCATATTGATATGAGCATCTTATTTAAGTGGAGTAGTGATAAAAAGATTTTCAAGATGAGGTGGCCATATTAGAAATCTGAGCAGCACCATCTTTGTGTAGGACCAACTAGAGCATGAGTTGAATGTGTGTAGAGTTTCAAGGCAATCCCTCACTACAGTTTAAGAGTAGCAATTCCATCTAAAAGGACTTGTCCCTTTCTTGGTAAACAGTGACACCTTGGGCATATTCCTAACCTAGAGAAGTCAGATCTCCTTTTCTAGGTCCTTTTACATGTGGGAGATCAATTTTCTTCACAAACATTGGGAGAGTCCCTGTTCCTCCAGATAGGATTGACAAGATCCTGTGCTTCACAAAGGTTCTAAAAACCAAGACTTTGATATCAGCTTGTCTTTACCTTTCACTTCCAGTGATTCTAAACTCAGCAGCAAACGTAATTTCCTTAAGGAGACATTGCTTACAACCTCTACAGTTCCTACTCCTGATAAACTGGATATTACACAATAATCCTCTATCTATTTGGATCCCCCTGCGATCCAATTTTCATCACTACCTGAGTGGTGGCTCAATCTGATCCAGCTTCTTTCTCAAATCCTAATTCACACCCCTGATCCCAACTCCCTTCTGTACACCAATGCATCAGATAAGAGGTCGGGGAGCTCACATGGAGCCAGAGGCATAAATCTTAAGGGATACTGGTCTTGGGAAGAAGTGAACCTTTGTGTGAACTTGGAAATGTGGACAGTTTTTCTAGCCCTAAAGGGGTGTAACAACCTTATAAGAAGTCACTGTATGATAGTTGCCTAAAAAACAACACGTCAATAGTAACATACCTCAAGTGGCAAGGCAGCCAGGCTCTGAGCCAGAGGCATAAATCTTAAGGGATACTGGTCTTGGGAAGAAGTGAACCTTTGTGTTAACTTGGAAATGTGGACAGTTTTTCTAGCCCTAAAGGGGTGTAACAACCTTATAAGAAGTCACTATGATAGTTGCCTAAAAAACCACACGTCAATAGTAACATACCTAAAGTGGCAAGGCAGCCAGGCTCCTTCTCCATGCATGGAAGTTTGGAACCTCCTCCATCGGGCAGCCACATTCATGGCAAAAGGATTATACTAGTCTGGTGGATAGTCTGTCCAGAAATAGCCATGTGGATGCTAGTGAATGATATCTGCTCCAGGAGGTACCAATGTCACTTTTCCGACTATGGGGGAAACCAGTGATAGAATTAATTGTGATGAGATTGAACAAAATGCAATGCTTTTATGCTATCCTTTTATCTTTCTCCAATCCCTGACTGGAAGGCCTGGGCAGTGTATGTGATCCATCAAGTACAAATCTTTGCTGCCTGACATATCTTGGTTGATCCCCTGTAGCCACTATGATCATGATTCAGCAACATGCTCGATCTCTTGGTAGACGAGCCATGGAGATTACCACAGAGGAGACGTTTAATGTCTCAGAGCAAGAGTATCTGTCCCACAGAAACACAAAGAGTATCCACCTTCATACGCCAAGTATGAGCCAATCATTTCAAGCAATGAATCAACCAAAACCAGTTTTCAAGCAAGGTTGCAAACTGCATTATCCAAGTCATGAGGCAGTCCACTTCCAATGTCTATGATGCAAAACAGAAAATCTTCTGTGACTGGTGCTTAAAGATGCCAGTGGGTACCTGGTTATGTGGGTACCTGCCCAATGATAATAAACTGGGTAATAAAATGGACAAGCGGGTACCACTTGAAAAAAAAAAAGTTTCCAGGTTCAGATTGATATAGAATAATGATTACAGTTTAAGGCTCATGTCATGTGCACATTTTTATTTATCATCACAGCAGCTCGTTTGGTTGCTTACAATTTACTTCTCATACATGTACTATATAATAACAGGGGTCAAACTAGACTAGAATTTTAGGGAGAAGTGACTTCTCCTTTTGGACAGAACAGGGAGAAGTGGATGCGAAGCAATAACACAATATGTATATATATATATATATATATATAGATATATAGATATAGATATATATATATATGTATAATGTGTGTTCTCTTATTTTAATTATGCCCTCTATTTCCCAATAATCATATTTGCATTTAACATTGGATTTAAGCAATACTTTATTTTCTAGTAGAAAATTTTCTTAGTTATTTTGGCCATATGACTCTAAAAGAGAACAACAGCAAATGCACTGTAACAAAACTTAACTGAGTAACTAGATTACATTATTGTAATTGCAAGTTGGTAAAAATGCTTAATCATCTACCCTTAATCAATTTTTTTATATTTTTGTATTTTTTTTAATATACTTTTTAAAAGTTCACAATAATGGCACTTTCAAAGATTTCTAAATGCGTTTGACACAACCCCTGTACCATGTACATAAGGGCAAATGCACAAGTGTCCTCATTTCTTTGTTGCAGACAAAACATTACTGTAACTATTCATACATAACACACTAAAATGCATAAAATTACAGACATGGCTCATTTAAAGTCGGTATATGAACTAAACTCTTCTTTCCAACCGAATCAACACAGACTTGAGCGCATCTATTTTTAGAAGGAGGGGTTTTCGTAATGTAATCACTCAGCTTCATTACAACAGTCCATGATAGGATTGCACTTGTATTAATTTTAGGCACTGATTAAATATTATCTGCTTCGCAGCTTTTTTTTGTATTTTCACAAATACGAGTCCAGTCAGAAAACAACTTTGACCTTACAACGCTTCTCGCGAATTCCACAACATAGCATTGTCTCATACGTTTCTGACCTGTATAACTGCATTTTAAAGTTAAATCTTAAATAACATAATACCTAGGCTTTGCTTTCTATGAATTGTATATTTTTCTGAATATATTTGCTCGATGATTTACGAAAACAGACAATCTAATAAACTGATACTTCCCAGACATAGCGATGTCCGCCATTTTTTACCCCGTTACTGGTACACTTAGAGTTTCAAACTAATTTTATGATGAAATAGTGTACAAGAGGCAGTTAAAATAACCAGATCACCAATTTTATTCTTAAAACACAAACTGCTATATACATACTATTGTTAAAGTTTTGAAACACAAGTATGTATGTTTTTATCATCAGAGCATAACATGCACAAATCAGGTAGATAGGGACCCAGTTGCCAACTCAAAAATGGTTAATGGTCAATCAGTTATCAAAACACATGCCTGTGAATGTGCAAGAGTTTATTTGTCAGCGTAATTGATATCAAAACTAGGCCTAGCTAGGCTGATGGCTTGAAGAATACCTTTAGCGACAACACAAAACTAGAATAAACCTGTATTTAAGAGATCAGTATCTTGGTATCTAATGTCTTGATGGAATCTTGCGTGTATTTATTGGGCCCTGTCAAACCTCCTTATGGGGCCCCCAGGTGTCCAAGTGGTCTAATGCACTCACCTATAAGGATTATTACCTTCTCACATCTGTCTACATGAATCTGAGTCTTGGGCTTGGCCAATGTGGGTAAGTGAGAAAGTTTGCCAGTAGCTTCCTGTCGGTCAGTGGTTCTCCTCGGGTCTTTCCTCCACGAGTTATACTGGCCACCACGTATAACCTATTATGTGCTGAAAAATGGCATTAAATCTCACAATAACAAATCCTCTTATGAACTGCTGAGTGAAGCTTCCTTCGAAGCCTCATCCTTTGAGTCAGATTATCTTTTATGTGTTAGCCTCGTCAAGGAGGAGGGCTGAGTTTCATGCCTATACAGTAGAGAACAGTTGTTTATGGTTCAATGGTAATTATTACTTGGTGCCAGCCAGAGTGTCTGGCTAAGAACCAGCTCCTTACAGTAGTGCCTCTTCATACTGAGATCCCCAGTCTCAGTTTGATCTGTGCTGGGGATGTGAAAGTCAGGCTTCTTTGCCATCCTAGAGCTTTAAGGTTTTATTTGGCTGCCTTAATGGGAGAAGAAATGGTAGGAAGCATCTCTTCATTCCTATTAAGCGCTTCCCTGATATCTCAGCATCCACCATTTCCAGTGGACTGTCCACACTATCTTGACTGGTTACCAATTTCTCACTCAAAGTGACTCTTCCTTCATAATAACTGAGGCCATTTAGTGAGGGTTATGGTAACTTCTTGGACTTATCCAAATCACTTTATTGGATGATGCTATTAGAACCACCATCTGGCAGTCACTCGCTACCTTGTCCCTTTACCATTGATCTTTGGTGCACCAAAGTAAAGGCATTTTTTCATTGGGTCCATAAGTAACAGAACAAAAAGTGGTCCAAACATCTACCAGCTCGCAATAATGAACACTCCTACCAAAAGGGCAAGTTCTGTTGTTATACCAGATTTCTGAGGCCATTAACCTCCCTCCTAACTGGCAAATTCAGCAATGCAGTAGTACCAGGCACTCTATTATAGGTTTTAAAATGCAGTTTTTTTGGTGGGGGGAGGAGGTGTTCTCTGGATCCAAGTAAAAGATGAAGAGTATTCCGTATTGGCCTATGATGTAGAAACCTGACTGGGAATACATTTTTTCTGTTCTAGAACATTCTATACTAATTGAAGGAAGGAAAGCTTTTGTTGGATTTTATAGGATCATAAAACTTACTGGTTTATAACTTTTTCATAGCATGTATATACAGTCAAACCCGGTTATCTCGATTACGTCGTGGGTGTCAAAAAATCGTCAACATAACAGGGTCCCGAGATATCAGGGTTTAGTTGATAAATCTACTGCAGAACAATGATTATGCATCTGAAGTACCAAAAATGAGGAGTTTTTTTTCTAAAAAAAAATGGCATTTCTAATGCACAATAAAAATAATAATTCAGTCATGCCTGGTTGGAGAAAAAAGAAGACTGGAGGTCTTTTAAATAAGATTAAGTAACAAGTCACATATTTTTACAACAATAAGTTACTGCAACAATGTCAGTGGTTCAAAGTTGTTTTTATTTCCCTGTGAATAGCCTCATCCCTTTGGTAGCCTCAGCAAGACAACGATTTTCTCATGCTATCCAAAATCTAGGCCAAATGAAGTACATGTAGGACTATACTTATTTTTTTCGAAAGTGTTTTCTTTTGTTAGAGTTGACTTGTGACTAGCAGCAAAATGTAACTGACCAATATTGTGCGTGAAAATCAATCTTTTGTTTTTCTGATCATCAGAGGTTCCTTTACACCAGTATATGCCGGTTTTTACTGATAAATTTATCTTCTGTACCAGAAAAAGACGGGCTGTCAGTATTCATGTACCGATGAACTGTAAAATGTGTTTCAAGTCTTTAAAGTTAGCTGTCTCAACATCAAATTCTGTATGAAGCCAACTTATTCCATTCATGCAGTTAGAAGACAACTTATTCCATTCATACAGTTGTAGTCCCATATCCCTCCCGACTTTAATCAGTGATCATTGGCAAGAACACAGCACCAGAAGGAGAGTCAGCTAATCTCTTTGATGGATTGCAAGCCTTTGAAATTCAAGATAAAAACAACACAAATGAAAGCACTCTTCTTTCTGTTTCAAATTTTAATCCTATCAGTCGCCTTCTGCTTCATTCCGTTTGTGTTGAAGAATATGTAATCATGGCACAGCGATCACCATTTTCATCCAAAAAATACTGGGCACTATAGACTTTTTTTTACAATACCATTGGTACTTTTATTTACTCTTGTTCAAAACAAATTAATAACCAATGGGGGGGGGGGTAAGTGGGGGGGGCAGCTTAGTTTGGAGTTTTGCGGGTTTTTATTGATAGATTATTGTGAGTCACGTGATCTAGCCATGCTGAAGTTGAAGGCTTATGCTCGTACCAAGCATATAAACACTTCAATTATTACCGAATTTGTTTTAAATATATTGTGTAAAACAAATTAGGTATTTTTAGCTACATTTGATGATGTTAACCTGATAATTTTCCGAGTTATAGATAAGATCAAATTCGCAATGCTGTGTGGGACGAACTATATTGTCATGGTGTGGACATGCGATAACGTCCATTTTGAATGCAGTTTACATAAAGGTCAGAAACGCATGCATTCAATTTCCTTACTCTAAAGTATTGTTTACATGATAATTTTCTCCACTCTGTGTAAGTGATAAACCATGCATTGATGAGACTGGTTGATTAGCATTTGTACCAGTAAAATCTGGTCTTGTACCAACTTTTTCCATCCTTGCCAGTACAAGGTACCGGTAATAGCGGAAATGCCGGATCATTTCTTGTAAAATTTCTCTGAGATGGACATTAAAAGTTGCATTTTGTCGAATTAAGCGGGTCCACATGTTACTTCGGACTGAAACTTATGCCTGACATAAATGGGTTATCGACTTAACAGGGGTCGACATACGCGGGGGAAAATTAGCATAACAAAGAAGGATTTTTTCAGGACCGGACCAAAGTGCTTGACATAAATGGGTTCTCGAGATAACCGAGGTCAAGATAAGTGGGTTTGACAGTAATACAAATAACTAGTATACTGTTTATTACCAGTATGTACATATGGGCTCAGAATAAATTTTTCTGTCAGTAACTGTACCACTACAAGTTGTATTTACATGTTTACCTTCTGCCATCTACACGTATATAAACATTTTGAAAAATTAAAAATGTATTTGAATATAACATTTCTTGGTTATGATGTTATAAAAATCCCCATCCCAGTGAAACCTTATTAACAATCTCTACTGTACACGTGTGTGTATGTACATGTTGAAGGTGAAGGTTGTACTCCCATTCAAAAGAGACAAATCTATCTGTGGGAAATTTGACATGCAATGACTTCTATGGATGGTTCCTGAAAGGCCTTAATCACATCTTGGGGAAGCTACCAAAATTTTTCCCTCCTGCCCAATGTATATTTTAATGAAACAGCCCTGTCAATGACTGAATATAACTTCTTTATTTTTCAGTACACAAAATGAGTGAAGTAGATAAATCTTCTTTCACCAACAACAGCAAAATGTTCTTTTTTGTTTTCTATTGCTAATGGGGCTCAAATTCTGGCTGCAACAGATGATATCTTTTGAGAAACTTTTGTTTGTGATGTTATGGCATGGTGATGGATCCCACTAAATTGGTCAAATTTTGTTCTATCATTGCTACTTTATTTATTTCCATTTTTATGGGTCTTTTTTTAAAATCAAGTCTCCGAAGAACAAATTATAAAATCATTAGTCTCACTTATGACGTGGATTATGAGCACTGCATTGAATTGGGCAAAACTAATTTTAATTACATAATGCTAAGTTTGCATAATAGTATACATCAAAATTCAACCAAAAAAGATGACCAAAGCAGCAGTTATAAGCAATTTTTTGAAGCAGTTTGCATAAGAATACGGCTATATGTGCTCTGTAGAATCTTCTTATAAACAATAGGTCTTAACATGTACATGTAAATTTGCTGTAAAAATGCTATATGGTGGATGTATCCTATGTATTGGTATGTACATTTCATCATGTGGAAACAGCAAAAGATTGTAAAGTGACATATAATACAGGAAAAAGATCACAGCAGCTAATACTTAGCAAATTTGGTTTTGATTTTTATTCTTTTATCTGTTTAAAAGCAATTTGTTTAATGCATTAAAATGGGAGAATCTTTTAGTATTAAAGGCATTTCCATGATAGCTTTTATCCTTGACTGTTCATTCATATGCTAGTTCTTCCATCCACCTTCTGTCGCATCTTACTGTAAGTTGTCATTTAGAACATTGTCTCTTGCACTAGTTTCTATAGTGTTATACAGTATATGCAACCTGGAATTTGGAAAATCCAGTTTCCATGGTGGAAATAAATACATCCAACTATTTTCAATAATGAGCTGGATGGAGCAGTCAGTGAAGTCACTTAGTTGATAATAAACGAAGTTGCTTGCCATTCAGAAAAAAGATTTGCATTACATGTTATGGGAACTGAAAGAATGAATCATTGTAAATGAAATCATATCAACATTAAATAAAATAAGCATGCTACTTTACTTCTCACCAAAACTATTTCGACAATTATCCTCCTGTATCACTTTTATTTTAAAGCTGGAAATATTAAACTCATCTCATGGCCAGACCACAGATTATAAGAATTCTTTAAGGGGGAGGTAGCTGTTAGCCGAGTCTTCTTACAAACAATAGCTCAACAGTAATTCTTAACACAAATCTATCTTGCTCTTCAGTTCTTGGGAAAATGGGTTATATACATAGATTTGCTGTTCAAGTGCCATGTAGTGGCTTGGACTAGAGGATGTATCTTGGATATCAGTATGTGTATCTCACTGGAAAGAGTGTAAAGCGGCTAGCATAAAAGAAAAAAAATCACAGCTTTCTGTTTAAATTTTTTTCAAAATCATTTATTAGTCCATGCAATTATGTTACAGGCTGCTTAAATATCCTCCTTCTTTTCATCCTCCTTTCCATCTCAACCTGCTAATATAATTTCTTTTTTTCTTGTTTTGTTTTTGCTTCTTTGTTCTGGGTGCTTTTTGTTCATTTGTTTAATTAAAACCTGGATGTTCAATGTATTCAAGAGGACAAGTCTTTAAATAGTAAAAAGCATTGTATACAGCTTAAAAATAACATTATGCACTATCAACTGTAGCTCAGCTGACACAAACTCCGTCCACTGCATCCACTATAACATGATAAGCTATACTGCCAAAACTTTCTTATAGGGGTAATAAAACTTAATTATGACATGGACATAAACATCCAAAATGACTGCTATATCTAGTCCATGATGGACAACAGTTTGGACAGATTAATTTCCACCATGGAAACATGGATTTTCCAATATTTGTGATGCATGGACTATGTAACAGTACAGGAACTAGTGCAAGAGACATTGTTCTAAATGAAAACTTAACAAGTGACAGAAAGTTGATTGAAGGACTAACATATGACATCTTCAGACAAGGATAAAATTTAACATGGAACAACCATCACCTAACACAGTCATAATATCAAAGCCCATTGATAATTGCAATTGATAATATCTGGATTCAAGATGCAACCTAAATGTAGATCTGATGTAAGATATACTTTTATTTGTTTTTGATATTGTTTGATGAAATAAAAAGTGTTCATGCTAGAAGAAAAACATTGAACAAAACACTGCAAACAACTGCATGTATTGACGGTGATGAATGTGTGAATGTGTGTGCATGTGTGTGTGTGTGTATATATATAGGGAGATGGATAGATGAATGGATGAGTTGGTGAATAGATGGATAACTGAATTCATAAAACTTACCCAATATTATTTGCACGATGTCATCTTGTACTCCTAGACTTGTTGAATTTTTAATGTTAATGGTATAGTTTCCTTCACAGTTTTCTTCAACAGGGGAAAGAATAATCTTTTTATCTGCAGTCATGTATATGTTTTGTTTACTGTCTGCATGAGATATTGTTGTAATACTATTATCTATAATTGTATAAGTGAAAAAAAGAACATCGTTAAAATATAATGTAACTTCATCTATGGCATCTGAAGTTTCATACAACGTAACTGTTCCATTCAGTTTAGCCTTTATTTCCCCTGTAAAATAAAGAAGACATTGGTTTATTCAATTGTTATGTTACAACTCTTTGCACTTAAAATAGGTAACAGAAAATGCAAAACCAAACAAGTTCAGTAAAAGTCAACCAATAATGTATTTCTCTAGAATACAAAGTGAATATTTAAAAGGAACTTACAGCAGTATTGTGAATTAAATTTGAAATAGTCCTAAAAGTTCTATCACAAGTCCAAAAGTATAGTGTTCAAAATGAATTCCAGTACTGAAAGTGCTGATGTGCCAACAGTCATGGATGAGATGATGTGCCAACAGCCTTGATGTATCACAACGATATAATCCAATATGTCCCTGAATAAAATGGCAATAATCCCCAAAATGTGATTTAGTCCAAAATGTTGATGGGTACTTTGTAATTCCAATTAATAATTTTGAAATAAATAATTCCTCCCAAATTACACGTATATCACAATGATTTTCAAGCTGAACATAAAGCAGGAATGAAATAATTTAGTTTACGTCAAACAAATATACAGACTGTCACCTGACTTATGACACAACAAAATGCTCTGGACTTGGGTCATTTCCAATGTAAACATTGGTCAAGTCTGTTTACTTAAATTTTAGCAAATAACCTGGCAAAAGTCAGGTAGACCATGGGTTTTTCCAAGGGAAAAACTAATGTCCTGAACTCAAATCCAAGCAACCATGTTTACATGTGATCATTATCTTAAAAGTATAATCAAGAATCATGGACAAAGTCAGCTATGTAATATGTTGTTTACAAATGACCCTTACAATCCATGTTCATGGACAAAAGTTAAACACAAGATACTGATATACATAACAATTATCAGTTTAGTTATTCTTATTTTTCATTAAAGCAAGAGTGTGTGTGTGTGTATGTGTGATTTGGACTTTTAACACAGCTTTAACAATTTTTCAGTCATATCGCTACCATGTCTGCAGTGTGGCAGTTTATGGTGATGTCTAGCACTGGAGCATCATGCCGCAGACATGTAGCATCATGTCCCACCCAGTCACATTATCCTGACACCAGGCTGACCAGTCCTAACACTAACCTCTTAATGCTGAGCACCAAGTGAGGCAGCTGTTAGTACCATTTTTATAAGTCTTTGACATGACTCAGCCAGGGATCGAACCTGCGACCTCACGCATCCGAGGCGGACGCTCTAACCACTAGGCCACCGGAGCGGTCGTATTAAAGCAAGAGAAAATATTCAGTAAATTGTAGGGGCGAAACAATACACCTATGCTTGTGTATCGATATGATTCTCAATATATGCCTACAATTCTCTATATTATTGATACACACATCAACTTGCATGTCTTTTCATATTTACAAGGCCTGTCATTGGTAACGTGGTTACATTTTAGGTGTTGACGTATTGGTTGTATTTCCTGTATGCAGATTACAGATAGACACAGACTTTTTGTGACCTGTTCCTATGCCATTCTCATCCTTGTGCTAATTTGCTGAAGGTGCATGAGTGGGCGCTGTCAATAGATTTTCCTTTTTACTGACAGACTGTGTGCCTGTGCCTGCACTGAATGGCTCATATAAAATCTGAATTTAAAGATCGAATGAGAAATGACTAATAATTATTCACAACTACTGAAGATTAAAGTAATTTGTATAGCATAAGTATTGTTTTGCATCAATTCTCTACTTCTTGTATCAATACGGAAAATTATTGATGCATCAATATATCGATGAATCATTTCATCCAAAGTAATTTATATTAATAACAATGTAAAACTTACACATAGAGAACATCATATTAAGTGATGAGGCCCAAATGAGACTGATAACGTTCACCTCTGTAGGAATAATAATTACAGTAAGAGTACTACAAACTTCATGTGAAAAAATCACATCTCATACTTTTTGACTCTACTAATGAGCCTGACCACTGAGCTAGGGACTAAACAATTGTATCATAAATTGTGCTGGGTCAAGTTTCATCAAAATATATGTAGGAATTAGAAAGCCGAGATATTGAACCAGGACACTGATCTGCATTATATATTTTTTTGACATTCACCTTGAGGGCAGATCATGACTAAATGTTCAAGACTGTCATTTCAATAGGTCAATAATTTATAAAATTATATTTTCTCTTGCCATGACTTTGGCCTCGCGTCAGTGAGCATGGTTATGGTATGTGACACACAGTCTAGTTAGGATATATAATTTCATCACTCTTGATGTTTAATTTTGGGGCCCCAGATGGCCGAGTGGTCTACAATGCTCACTTTACTGATTACTGCCCTCGCACCTCTGTCCATGTGGGTTCGAGTCTTGGGCTCAGCCAATGTCAGTGTGTGAGAATGCTGACAGTAGCTTCCCATGGGTTGGTGGTTCTTACCTGGGTTTTCACCAGATTCTTCCTCCACCAGTTGTACTTGCTGCTATGTATAGCCTATCTTGCATTGAGAAATGGCATTAAACAAAAAAAAACAAATAAAAACAACAAACGTTTGATTTGATAAAGAGAAATTAGTAAACAGTCTGCTTTCAATGGTGACCACTCCGGTGGTCTAAGTGGTTAGAGTGTCAGCCTCTGATGCGGGAGGTTGCAGGTTCGAACCCTGGCCAAGTCAAACCAAAGACTAATAAAATTGGTACAAGCAGCTGCCTCACTTGGTGTTCAGCATTAAGAGGTTAGTGCTAGGACTGGTTGGCCTGGAATCAGGATAACGTGACTGGTTGGGACATGATGCTACATGTCTGAGGCATGATGCCCAGTACTAGACATCATTATAAACTGTCACACTGCAGACATCATAGCGATATTCAAAAAATTGTTAAAGCTACATTAAAAATCTAAATCACACAACTCACACACACATGCTTTCAGTGGTGTTCTGTATCATACACAGGGTGCAACTCCAATCCTGTTGGACCTGGACATTAACAATTTATGTAATAAGTCAATCAATCAATCTATGAACGAAGTCAAGTTAAAATTCTAATACCCATTATACCAGTGCTGTCCAATATGCTGCCCGCGGGCTGATTTTAAATGGCCCACCAGAGCTCAAGCAATTTTTTGTGCATTTATGTAAAAACAGTCAATGGCCTACTTTCATTTCATGCTGCGGCCCTCGGCTTCAAGAAAAATTTTTCAGTGACCCATGGTGTCAAAAAGGGTGGACAGCACTGCATTATGCAATGAACAGATATCGGCACATTTAATACTGAACCTGAGCAAGCTGGAGAGATCAAGCAATAATAATAATAATAATAATAATAATATTTTCAACAACTTTCTGTGGAATATTTGCATCTAAAATAAAACTTTTATCTGTTTTAAATGTTTTATATATGAGGAAGAATTCTGTGAAATTCCAAACCTGGGCTTCCCAATAGACCATATAAAATATTACTTCCCCTGAAATTCCACAAGCGCTATACTAAAGTTGAGTAAAAGAAGTCATTTCAAGGCTTTTCTACAGTGACCATATCTGATGGTGCAAGGCCATAGTAAATGGTGGCAATACGGGTACCCTGGATGCTGTTTCTTCCAGTGCAAACTTGTGATAGCCTTATGATGGTGTATACAAATTTGAAAGTCATTCATGCTGGCAAGATTGCTGTCACATTTGGTCAAATTCATTCCATTAAGCTATTTTTTTTAATTTATTTATTCACTTTAAACATTTTCTATCCATTTTTTAGGATATTTAATGGTGGATTTATCTGCATTATTAGAGCAAATTTAAAAGATCTGCATACAAGGATGCAACTATCAAATTTGGTCAAAATTCTGTTTAGTAGTTTCTGAGAAGTTGTGTAATGGTTTATCTATTTTCAGTTATGGTGGCTGTATTCAATGACTGATCAACATCCAATGAACATTTGAAAGGCCTGCATGCCAGAATGCTCCATTTTTTTAAATCATGTGCAAATTAGTCAAGTGGATTTTAAGAAAGAGTTTGAAATAGCACTTGTGATAGATGATGGACATTGGAAAAGGAATCACACATTACAGATGAAGAGCCATACCATAAACTCATGACATTATTATAAACAAAAAAAAAAAAATCAAGGCAGGATTCTGGGCTTAATTTGATGCATCTCTAGTGCAGAAATAACTCCATTTCCTGATTTGCACAGTAGTCCAAACAAAATTCTTCATTCTGAAAGAAGCTTCCATTGAAAGCAAAATAAACTGTCAATATATACTGAAAATTTAATGAAAACTGGATGAGAATTTTTTAAGTTATGGCAATATGAATTTGCATTTACATAGTGGCAGTCAGGAATCCAATTTGCTGCTACAAGCCAAGCCAGCGACAGCCATGGTCAGCAGACCATTGTTTAGTTGCAATATATTTACATTTGACTGCCAAGTAGGAACAATCGGTGGTCTATGAATTATCCTTGATGGAATGAGACTGTGTATGTTCACAAGGCTGAAAAAAATTGTGTGTTTCCTGTTGCATTGGTTTTACAATTTGGGTAGGTAGGTAGTGTTTTCTTTAAAAACATATATATATATATATATATATATATTATAATGATTAGCATATATAATGAACCATGTGCCTCAAGTACTGGGAAAAAATGGCTCAATTAGATGCACAAATCAATTTTGGGAATTTTGTTTTACACTGGGTTGAAAAAAGTGCTAGGGTTGGTCCCAAAAAATGGGGACTATCAGGTGAGTGGAAATACACATTTTTTTTGCCTAATGTGTGACTCCTCTACTGAAACTCAACTGCATTCTCTAACAATTGCTTCAGAAGGAATCAAGGAAGGTTTCTTTTCTCCACTTTCCCAATACAGTCCCCACCTGATGACAGAAACAAAAATTCACATGACTTGTATACCATAAGGATGTTGGGAGGTGGTGGGCACCGGGATTCTTTTTGATACAAATCTTTGTTTCCCAAAAATAAAAATAAAAAAGCCAATATGATTTGTAGAAAAAGATTGTGATATCCATTATATTTGTTGAAACAAAAATTATCTTGGGATAAAAAGAGAAAATGCATCCCAATTTAAAACAAAATCTTAAGCCCCCACCCCAACTGAAAATGAAATGTTTAGTCCCTTAGTCCCTTACAACACTCATGCAGTATATGTAATAAGCTAGTAAACACCTGAAGAATGCACATATAATGTATATAAATAACAGGATAACAAAACTTACTTGAAACCACTCCTCCAAAGGTAAGTAGAAGTACAAAGCAGAATGTTATATACAACATCATGTTGGATCTAAAATGGATAAAATATACATACATAAATGAAAAGTATTTCTTAACTGTTGAGATACCCAGATGCACTCCAACCTACACCGAAACTGATTTACATGCTTAAAAAACAAGACACCTGCTGTGGTACTGATACTACTGGGTGACAAGAATTTGCAGGAGTTCAATGAAGTCCAGGTTTTCTTCATACATTCTTTTTAACTGCTGAGCTGAGTAGTTAAGACTCTTCAGATTTTTCAGCAAATCATTTTGTACCTAGTTTCATATGTACCAAATTGCACTGTTTCATAGAGGAAACACTATTTAAAACTTCCTAACATCTAAACATTCGTATTTTTCAAAAAGCATGAATTTCCAACTATCCAATCATGATAAGGAGGAGGTGGGCATTAGCAAGCATTACTAAAAAAGTGTCACTTTCAAAAAAAATATCCCAGGGTTTTCATTAATAAAAATGTGAAGTCGAGATCCAAAACCAATTTAAAGAGGCCAAACTTTGGCAAACACCAAAGTTGTGAAGCTGCTAGGGGGGCCTGGGGATATGACCCCACCCCATTTATTTTAAAAAAAGATGCAAAAATCAGCATTTTGAGCATGTGGGGGGGTGGGGGCAATTTGGGCTAAAAATTACTAAGGACAAGAGGCATTTTTTCTCCAGACTTAATTATTTCCAGTTATTGGTATAAAATATTCAAACACAGCACCAGAAACAACAGTGTAGGTGTATGTACATTCATACTACAGTAAAACCTGTTATGAGAGACCGCCCCTTCTGCCAACAAAAAATGGTCTCTCAAGACAGGTGGTCTTTCATAGCAGGTTTGTACAAAAATACGTTTCCAAGGTCCAGTTTCAGAACAGTTTCAAGAAAAATAACCACAATCACTGTACATATATTCTATTCTTTATTAGCAGTTGTTGCTAAAATATTGTATGCATTCATCTACAAACAAAATTATATTGTAATAAAGATATATTTCTATCATCAAACATGAAATCACATTTAGATTTGAAGATCACATATTTTAGCATATGAAATTGTTTCTGAATTACTCGTTTTCCTTTATAACAACCTAAATTTGTTTTACCAATGTTTAAACCACTTTTTTGCGAGTGGTCTGCACTTTTTCACTTCTTTCAGTTACAATAATTATTTTCTCCAGCATTAAAATTTGTCTCTTTTTAGTTGGAAGTTCGTCCATTGTTATTAAAATCATTAATGCTCAGTTGTAATATCGAACGTAAAGACGGCGGCTGTGGAAAAATATGAAAATTCTATACATGTGCATTGCATATCTAACAATTAATGAAATAAAAAGAAACAATTATCTCATCCAGAAACAGGACCATTTACTCAGTGATAAAAGTCAACGGCTTCATTCAAAGATAACATACAGGGATTAACTCTATAAGCAGAGTGTGTAACCCGGTCGCACCAACTTGAATAGACGATAGCTTTGTGATTGGGATGTCATCACTTAGCATGGGGGGGAACAAACATCACAAGTCTTGAGCACTATCAATCGAATCCCGCAAATGATTCTCTCTTGCTGGTTTAATAGACAATGACCTTATTCACCCCCGGCAATACTGATAAAATCGAGACAAACAATATACGCGGCCACTTTGTCAACTTTGGCACTTCAACGGCATTTCATGACATGTACATTAGCCTGGTTTATGGACTGTAGCATCTATCACCGGTAGCAACAATCCTTTTTTTTAATATTCCTTTTATATTTGTCTTTGATCTAAACAATCTATACTAATCAATTGGTCATTGCAATAACTGATTGCATAAAGGTCGCTGGTGTTTGTCTGTTCTCGCGATACAGTCGTCATAGGGATGCTAGGTCCTACAACGGCCGGGAAGCAAGTTAAGGTGGCGCTCACCAGTTATTATGTACTTTTGAGAGAGTGATGTATGTAAGGTTAAGTTGTTTGCATTTAAAACATGCAGAGTGGTGAGAATGTTGGCATACCTCTATGCTACTTTCATGTAATGTGGCTGACATTTCTTTGGATATTGTACTTTTGGAAATTGTAAATGATCTTAGCACACTGCTAACTAAAATGACTGCTCCCTTGTGCCCCAAAACTCAACCTGAATTTGTCTAAAGTACACTATCCTTGGCAGCTATTAAAATAGGGAAAATGAATTTTGACAGACTAGACAATACCAGCTTCTGAAAGTGCAATGAATGAATTACCAAATAT